>JAQZBX010045971.1:0-20896 GCA_029593785.1 Cabassous unicinctus | reverse complement strand
TGTAACCCTTGCCTTCTGGGAGGTTATGTCTTTGTGATGGAGACAGATATTAAACAACTAACTGTGAATTAAGTACTTAATTACCACTGTAATGAGAAAGAGCTCTGGGAATACATAAGAAGGGGGCAAGATGTTTTCTGGGGTTGAGGGATGGTCCTCTGAGAAAGTGACAACTTAGCTGAGACCACAGGGCAAAAAAAGAGTAGTAAGTTAATAGAAGGATGGAAGAGTATTTTCAGCCAAGGAGCCAGCATGTTCAAAGGTCCTGGGGTAGAAGCATGATACTTGACCTGTGTGATGAATAGAAATGAGTCAGTGAGAGAGAGTTGGCTGAAGATGGGGTTGATTGATGATGCAGCCAGGGAGTAGATTAGGCAGGGCCTTAAGGCCAAGTTAAGGGGTTAGAGTTTTAGCCCAAGAGCATGGTACTCACTGGTGGTTTGTAAGCAGGCAAGTGAAATGATTATTACTAGCAAAAATCACTCCTACTAGTTGTCAAGCAAGAACCATGTTGCACTTTCCTTGTCAGGCACTGTATAGACATTTGTAATTTGGTATATTTTTAGCTGCAATTTATAGGGGAGGAAACTGGGGCTTGGAGGGTTAAGTGGACAGCCAAGATCACTCAGCTAGCAAGTGTGGGGCCAAATCCTTAACCAGGCCAGACCAGCTCCAAGCCCATGTTCCTCCCTTTGTGTCACACTGCCTCCCCACACACAGACCAAAGAGCAACCAGCTACATGTTTGTGACATTTCTATAATATTTCACTTTTTCCAACTGTCTGACACTTTGGGAGATTTTAAATTATTTATCAATTATGTTATAAAATAGCTCCACTAGTCTCAAATGTCAGAAAATAGAGCGATAGATAGATAGACATATAGATATCTAGAAAGATAGAGATGATAGATGATTGATATATGATATGATTGATATGATATGATATGACATGACATGACATGATAGAATGATATGGCAAATGTGATAAATATTAAAACTGATGCATCTAGGTATTTGGGAGTGGAGGTATTTTGGAATTCTCTATGGGCTTGATATTTTTGCAATGGTTCTGTAAGTTTGAATTATTTCAAAATAAAAAGTTTAAAGAAAAATAACAATAGATCCATTTAAATCATCCTAGAATTAAAGATAAATTAGCAGACTCACCTCATCTCTTAGGAAAAGATCCTAGCACCAAGGTCTTAAAACTAATACTGTTCAAAACTGAAAGACAGATCTGGAATTGGAATGACTTGGGTTCAAATTCCGGCTTGTCAGCCCACTGACTGTGTGACTTCAAGGACGGTGGGCGTGAACGCTGAGGCTCAGCTTCCTTCTCTGTGAAATGGGCTTTTTAACACCTACTTCACTTAGTTGTTGTGCAGATTAAAAGAAATAGTTATGCAAACCTATCTTCCATGTTCCTGAGACACTCAATACACATTAGCCACCACCACCCGCCATCATCATCATCTTCTCCATCATTATTATTCTGATCCTCATGTCATCATCACCAAAGGTTGTCACTCATTTGCCAGGTCGGTGAGACATGGGACACCCCACCTCTTTCTCCTAGCATGTGCTTTTGAGCACGTGCATGGCTCATGTACCTGCTCTCACCTTATCAGAGGAAATGTGTACAAATCCCGGCAAGCAGTTGAAGACCAACTCTGCCTAATTATGTTGTGCAGTAATTAAATGCAATCCTATTTGAAAAGGACACAAAGGAATTCCAAAAAGACTTAAATGACACTGCATAAGGAGATGCTTTGTGGAGAAGGCTGGGCTTGGGGCTTTTAAAATGTACACACACCCTTCTTTTAAATAAATGGCTATAACAGATGGAAAGACTCCGCTTTGCTATGAAAACTGCTTCTTTTATCTTGTGAGGTTTTCTGGACTTAAAAAAATTATCTGAGGCATCAAATTGATCATTTTTCACCATGAACAAAAAATATACGTAAGGTTACATAACTATAACATATGTGCTTATATATACATGATAGGAACTCCCCCTGGAAGGGATCTAAAATGTCTAAATCAAAGAAGGTATCCAGGTGAGGCTGTCTGCTCCCATGATGGGTGTCCAGGTCTCACCAAAGCACCTGCCACACTCCATCTATGTTGCTTGCCGCCAGATTTACACAGAAGATCCACAAAAATAGCATTATTAAATGAAATGATGTCTGTAAAACACTACCCAGAGCCTGGTAAATATTCAGCCTTTGATCAGTTTAGTTATTGCAATAGTGCTACAATAATATACTTTAGGATTGAAATGACTTTTTAAATCACCCAGTTTAACTCCTAAGTTTTAAGATGTCAAAACTGTAGTCCCAAAAGGTCATGAAATTTTCACATTTCACAGCTTCTAAAATCAGCACCTGCCTGTAAGAGCACGAGGAAGTTCAGGCAATCTGGGATAACCAGAAAGTTCCACATGCTTAGCCCTCTGCAATAGCCACTCTTATCTCCTGGGACTCTGTTCTTTCATCACGCTTATATCACTGTCATTACTTTCTTTGCATCGGTCCCCACTAAAGCATATGTTCCCTGAGGGCAGAGACTGCATATATCTCATTTTCAACCAATTCCCCAGCTCAAGTCACATGGCATGTAGTATGTGCTAAGTAAAATATTTGTTGATATTTGGAAAGATATCAGCACATAGCACAAACCCAAGAGATAAGCCAAATTGTTACAAAGTCCAGCCCAGAATTTGGCACAGGACATGACTTAAATGATAAGCCTCATACTAGGGCACTGAGAGACAAGAGAGTTTTGTTATAGAAGGATCTTTGCCCGAAGAAACAAGGTAGCAGAGTCACTCTTGTAGCTGATGAATTCTCAGTACAACTTCTTGTCTATTTGAGAGATGAATCCGTCTACTGTGAACGAGAGCAAGTGGGCATTAAGTAAAGATGGCCCATCAACACTGGGGCTGGTCCTGGAGTCTAAGAGAGTACTGCTGTGCACTTCAGGTGACCTGGATAACACAGTCAGGCAGGAGACTCATTCCCACATCCATCCATTTGGAAACCTCATTGCCAATCAAGCTGAGGTTTGCTCACAATTGTGTGGAATGTAGTTTGATACTCCCTGTGATCCCAGAGATGAGGTGCCAGTGGTGATGGAGGAATCCTTTGTCTCTGTAAGAAGGCTTCTATCAAATGTCATTAACCCAACACATGACTTCAAACTCACCATTTCTTAGCAGCCCATTTCTGCACCACACTTGCATGGTAACCATCTGTCTTAGCTTCCTAAAGCTGCCATAGCAAAATACCAACAAACTGTTTGGCTTAAAACAGCAGAAAATGTATTGTCTCAGTTCTGGAGACTAGAAGACCAAAAACAAGATGACCATGCTCCATCCGAAACCTGTAGAGGAGGATCCTTCCTCAACTCTTCTAGCTTCCAGTGTTTGCTGGCAATCCTTGGCATTTCTTGGCTGGTGGATCTATCACTCCAATCTCTGACTTCTCCATCTTCACGTGGCCTTCTCCCAGGTATCTGTGTCAGTGTCCAAACGTTCTCTTCTTATAAGAACGCCAGTCATACAAGTTTAGGGTCCACCCAATTTCAGTTCCACCTCTTCTTAACTAATCACATCTTATTTGGACCTATTTCCAAATCAGGTCACATTCACAGACTGGGGGCTAGGACTTGAACATGTCTTTTGGAGGGACACAGTTCAACCCACAATCCTCTTTTCACTCAAAATAAAGCATCCAGCCGTAGCACATTAGAAATGGAAAGGATGAAAGATATGGAAGGAGTCACAAGTCCCTCAATATCTCTGAGGCTCAAGTTCATCGTCTGTAAAATGAAGATTGCAAGACTTGCTCAAGCCAGTTCACCAGATAGTTGTAAGAACCATATAAAATCACATACAGACACTTTCAGGAATGTAAAGTTTATACAAGTATAAACTGGCCTTTTGTTTCTTTACATACACACAAAATTGTTTTGTTATCATATATCCTTGTAAAGGAATCCGGTATAGAACACACCAAAGCACAAATTAAATAATCATTGATTTGAGAAGTTCCATGAGTTAAATCAGAATCTTTCTAAAATGGATGAAAAAGATATCCCAGATTATGTATCTGCCTCTATGCCTCCTTTTTTCTGGGCAGGATTGGCTATTCTGTATGTCTACAAGATCACAGGCTGGAATGACAGATGGACAGATGTCATATATCTACAACACAGAGTGAAGGACTTGTGTTGACTAAAAGTTGTTTGTCTTTCCTTATCAAAAAATGGGCATATTTGACATATTGCCCAAACTGTTCAAAGTATATTATATCTACATTTGACTTTGCAGTAACATGCAAAGGCAAAAATCTCTGAATTTTCTAAACAAAAGTTTCTTTCTTGCTTCAGAGTTCAGGGCAGGGAATAACCTTCCTAAATTATCAGATGTTCTATGGCTTGACTATTACAGGGACATAAAATATATTTATTGTTGCTGTAGCTCAAAATTTCCATCCTACTACATTTGAACACTGCTTTGGAGTTGACTAAAATAGCAACAACCACATTGCCAATAAGATCCTATAACCTTAACACAAAGTAAATATGAAAGTAGAAAAGAAATGTAACCTTTTTAAAGTTCTCTCTATGCAAATATCATGCAGAAGTCACTCACTACTAAACACTCCCACGCCTCTTCAATATCTGAGCCACCCCGAAAAATCGTCATGGCAAGTTTGTTATTTTGATCTTTTGCAGATTTCTTTAAATTACTGTTCACTTTCTGTGATGGCCTCTCTTCCTGCAGCCATCAACTATTAGCATTAAAAGTCTTAAAATCTAAATACAATCCTAAGCACAAAATCACAAGAAGCTTTTATCAAACTTCTGGGTCTATTGTCCCTTTAAGACCAAATCCTCACTCTGTGCTCAAGCCATCTTCTAAAGGGAAACATTAGAATGAAATTAATTAACAGTAGAGAAACGTATGCAGAGACCAGATTTCTGGGGCCACAATCCCATCACTCTGCTGCCCCAAGAGCATTTATTCACATGAGTCCATGTCCAACAGTGTTGGAGGGTTTGGACTGAAAGAGAAGAACCTTGGAGCACCAGCTCCCCGTGGAGACAAGGAAAGCTAAGGAGATAGAAGAGGATGCTGTCTGTTCACCAGCCAGCACCAGAAACTGTCTGCCACACTATGAAGACAGACACTGCAACATGAGGCTGAAGGGGCTGTTTTGATGAAAACCATTGGGAGACTCAAGTCCAAACTACATTGCTTCCAAACCAAGGAGATGAAGGGTGACATGCAAAAGAGCCACCTCCTCCCTCCACCACAGATGTCATGCATCTCCACCATGAACGACAGTGGAGATGTGATGAGTCCAGCAGAGCCCAGTTGGAGCTGTGTAAGAGACCAGGGAGGCACGGGTGGTCCTGCTGGTGTCCATGGGTGGCTATGCTAGGACTTTTATTTATTTATTTTTATTGTGGTAATATATATATATATATATATACACACACACACATACATCATAAAATTGGCCACTTTAACCATGTTTGAGTGTACAATTCAGTCTCATTTACTACATTCATGATGTTGTGCTATCATCAGCACCATACATAACCAAATGTTTTCCGTTACCTGAAACAGAAATTCTATACTCATTAAGCATTAACTCTCTATTCCCCACTTTTCCCAGCCCCTAGTAACCTCCAATCTACCTTCTGTCTCTGAATTTGCTTTTTCTAGATATTTCATATAAATGGAATTCTACAATATTTGTCCATTTATGTCTGGTTTATTTCATTTAGCAAAATGTTTCCAAGGTTCATCCATGTATGTGTCAAAACTTTTCTCTTTCTTATGGCTGATTATTATTTGATTGACTGGATATACCACATTGTGTTTATCCATTCATCTGGATTATTCCACCTTTTGCTATATCATTCTATCTATCCTTCAATCAATCAATCCATATTTCAATCTATGCATCTGTTCTCTCTATCAATCAATTTTCTGAATACTTGAGTGTAGGTTGAATACATTGTGTTCCTTGAATGTTTAATACTGCCATGAACATTTCCTAAGAACAAAAATATTAACTTATGTAACCATCTTAAGTGCAGTTATCAAATTCAAGAAATTTAACATTGATATAAAACTGATGGTCTATAATCCAATTTTTCATAAGTCTCAAAAATGTCCCTTTGGGCTTTTTCTCCTTTACTGGATCCCATCCAGGACCAAATATTGCATTTAAATGTCATTAAGTCTTTAGTTGCTCTTTTTTTTTTAATTGTGGTAACATATATACAACATAAACTTTCCCATTTCAACAACTCACAAGCATACTATTCAATGGGATTAATCACATTCACAATATTGAGGTACCCTCACCATTACCAAAACTTTCCCATCTCTGCAAACAGAAACCCTACAACCATTATGCCCTAACTCCCCATAACCCTTGTCCCGTGCTCCTGGCAATAAGTACTCTAATTTCTCTCTCTATGAGCTTGCATTCTCCAATATTTTCTTTTAGTTACCATGGGGCTTAAATTTAATTTCCTAAATCTCTAACAATTTTATTTGGTTTTATACAAACTTAATCTCAATAGTAAACACAAGCTATAGTCCTATACCCCTCCATCCCCCCACCTTTAGGTAGTTCTTGTCACAAATTACGTGCTTATACATTATGAGCCCAAAACCAATGATTTATCATTACATTTTATGCATTTGCCTTTTAAATCCTGTAGGAAGTAAAAAGTGGAGTTATAAACCAAAAGCACAATAATACTGGCATTTATCCATGTCATTACTCTCACTGAAGATCTTTATTTCTTTGATCTATTATTTATTGTCCTTTCCTTTCAACCTGCAGAACTCTCTTTAACATCTCTTGTAGGGCCAGTCTAGTGATGATGAACTCCCTCAGATTTTGTTTATCTAAGAATATCTTAATTTCTCTCTTATTTTTGAAAAAGTGTTTTGCCAGATATAGTAGGCTTGGTTGGCAATTTTTTTATTTTCAGCACTTTAAATATATCTTCCCTCTGCCTTCTGATGGCCTCCATGGTTTCTGATGAGAAATCAGCACTAAATCTTGAGGCTCCCTTGTACTTGACACTTTGCTTCTCTCTTGTGGCTCTCAAAATTCTCTTTATCTTTGGCATTCAGCAGTTTGATTACAATGTGTCATAGTGTGGGCCCATTTGGGTTTATTCTATCTGGAGTTCATTAAGCATCTTGGGTGTAAATATTCATGTCTTTCATTATATTTAAGAAGTTGTCAGTCATTATTTCTTTGAAAAATTTCTCTGTCTCTTTTTCTCTTTCTTCTCCTTCTGGGATTCCTGTAATGCATATATTGATACACTTGATGGTGTCGCAATCTCTGTTCACTTTTTTTTCATTCTTTCTTCCTTCTGCAACCCAGACGGAGTTAATTCAATTATCTTATCTTCAAGTTCACTAATTTTTTTCTTCTGCCAGCACCAATCTGCTGTTGAATCCTTCATGGGAATTTTTCATTTCTGTGACTGTGGTCTTCAGCTTTGTTTGGTTCCTTTTCCTAACTTTCATCTCTCTGCTGATATTCTTTTTGCGTTCATCTATCATTTTCCTGATTTCCTTTAGTTCTTTGCCCATGTTTTCCTTTAGCTTTTTGAGCACATTTGGAACCATTTTTTAAAAGTCTTTGTCTGATATGTCCCAGGTCTGGTCCTCCTCAATGATGGTTTCTAAGACTTTCATTTTCTTTCCTGGACCATCACTCCCTGTTTTTTTGTTTGTTTTTGTTTGTTTGTTTTGTATGTTTTGTTGAAACCTGAATATTTTGATATTTTAATGTGCTACTGCTAGAACTTAGACTCCAAGGTGTATCCAGATTTTATCCAGCTAGTGTTTTGACACAGCTTTCCTTGAATGCCAGGAGCCAGGAACTGACAAAAAAAAAAAAAAGAAAAGAAATTACCTTTCCCAGTCTTTGCAAATTGGTCTGTGCAAGTGCTCTCCTTCAGGGTTTGTCTACATAATGAGTTTCAAAAATAACTGCAGGCCAAAGCCTAAGGGCCACTCTGGTCCTTCCTGTGCATGTTTTTTTCATGGGCATGCATGTGTGGACCTAGGAATTCCCCCAATTACATGTCTCTTCTTCCTTAGGAATACTTTCCTCACAGTCTGGACACTGTCCTACAGCCAGCAATCCCTTGCCTCAGGCAATACAACTTGACTGTTGTCCAACAGCATTCTGTAGGAGAGCTCTGTGTGCCTTTTACATGCAGGGCAATTCTGAGACGGCAAGTCTCTTAGGCCACCACCAGACAGATTGAGCCAGGCATACATGCTCATGAAGGTTACTCTGCTCCCTCCAGCTCCAGGACCAGGGATCTATACTGGAAGGGTTGGCCAAGTCTGTGCCCAGCCAATGGGAGGCGGGGAGAGGGGCCAGGGCACCATGAGATTCTAAGCAGCCTTTTTCTTGATTCAGTGTTTGCCCTGCTACTGGAGTCCTTTAACTGTTTTCTGCAGCTTTGAGAAAGATGTTTCTGTCAGTTCTTGCTTGTTCAAAGTTTCTGTGGGAGGACAGAGCCCTGAAGCATCTCATGCCACTTGAGGCTAGAACAACATACTCTTGATAAGATACTCTGAGAATCTAAGTGGTGAATAGATGAGTAAATCAATGATACAAAACCAGCAATGCTTCTTGACTTTTTTTATTTGGCAATATCAGAAGTCACTTAAGAACTTTAAAAGAGTAGCTTAAAAAGAGGAGAGAAATTCAGAACTAAATAGTTCTCCCAGTTCTTGACAGGAGCTCTGAAAAGGAGGAAGCAATCTAAATGCCCAAGAAAGGTTTGCTTTATATGCTTGTTAGGCTTTTTAATGCAAGATATTATTAAAATGTGTGCTGTAAAATCACGTAAATTTTCTTCTCACACCTCCGTTGTTCCCTTTGTAGCTAATCAAAAGGTGTATTTCCCTGTATTGGATCAAACAACATATAGGTCCAAAATGAAAAGTAGAATTATCAACAAACTTTGCTAAATTGATAAATCTAGACCTTTTCTTATTCTAGAAATGTGTTCAAGTTCAAAAATAAAAATAACTTTTGTAGCTTAAAAGTATAACATCCTTAAATAATACTATTGAGGTTTTTACCCATTTGTTAATTCAAAAGAATTTTCCTGTGCAAAAACAGTCCATATGAATCCATATTTTAGAATTTTGAAAGGATAACTTTTTGAAAATACTCCACAAAGAAAATATTTAAATGTTTCAAATTCAACAATCCAATGATTGCTAAAATCCCCAGCTAAGGATGGTAACAATAAATATATTGATTCTTTCAGGAGGCCCAACTTTAAGAATATTTTAAATGACCAATGAGGTTTAAAAATGAGTTTGCTTCAGACTTTTCTGTTTGATTTAAGTCAGGTATTAAGCAGAAGAAAAGACACTCATGTCAAAATAACATTTCATATCCGGTGATTAGGTCTGTTCACAAGTATTAACAACTATAATCAAAGTTTATTAAGCAGTTAAACTTTCAATCTTGATTAAAGATTTTGAAGAACTGGCCACATTTGTGCTAAAACAAAAAATTTCCTGTTTAGCTCTTTAATGAGTTTCAAAAACAAATGAGCTTCTCAGTCACTCATATGTGACACTAGGTTCAGTGGATCTTGCCAAATATCATGGAAATCTTCAGTAAAAGTGCTCTCTCATCAGCTTGAAATGAGCAGAAATGTGAAATGGATATTACATGGCAGTATAGATTCACTCAAGCAAATCAGATAATGCATGCAAAGGTACTTTGTAAATGGTAAATAAAGCACCATATATATGCAAATTATGCAAGCATGATGGTGATGATAATAATAATAATAACATTAATAATAACAATGGCTATCATTTATTGAGTGCTTTTATTATGAATCAGGCATTATGCTAAGCACTTTGCATGTATTTGCTTATTTATCATTCACAACAATCCTTTAAGTAGGCACTGTTATTATCTCCATTTTATAGATGAAAAACTGAGAGCACAAAGAAGTTAAGTAAATGGTCCAAGGTCATCAGCCAAAGACCATTAGAGTAGTTCTTCAGGCCCTCATGCAAATGTAGTCACAGATAAAAGTATTGGCCTAAAATTCATGATTTACAGTCTAATTATACAATGTGATCCAGATGACCTAACATGTGAGCAGGCCACTTTTTACTTGCTGAAATAAAAACACCCACAAACTTATTCAGATACCCAGGGATATGTCAGGTATCCTTGAGCTAGGACATAGATGTGTTCTCTTTATTTGAAAATGATTCAAGCAAGCCATACGATTTTGTTATGCAAACGCTCTTTCTGGCATAAAGTACTAAATGTTTGATAAATGAGTGTATGCTCTTCAGTGTGGCAATATTTGCCTTACTAGCTTGGTGCATTACTCAAAAACCTTTTGTTTATAGGTGACAAAAAGCCAAATCAATTCAACTGCAACCAAAAGGGGAATTGGCTGGTTCAAATAACTAAAGAATCCAGAGTAGCTCTGGTTTCAAGAATGGGCTGAATCCAGGGACTCAAGTAATGTCTTCACATCCATCTCACTGTCACTCTTGCTTTTCTTTTCTCTGCATTAGCTTCCTTCTCAGTCAGGCTGTCTCCACCAGCAGTTACTGATTTACATATGGCCACTCTAGAAATGAAGCACCTCTTTCCTTATATTTTCAACAAAAGTTCCAGGGAAGCCTTGGATTGGCCCAGCTTGGATCACTTGCTCATCCCTGAACCAATCACAATCATCAGAAAAATAAGGAAACTAATCAACCAGTCAAGAGATAGAAAGATGAGGAAGGAATGAAAGGGAGAAGAAAGAATAGGAGAAGGAGACTGTTGTGGCTTGAAACTGTATTTACCCCAGAAAAAAAAAGTTCTTAAATCTATCTAATCTTGTGGATGTGAACTCGTTACAAGTAGGACCTTTTGATGAACACAATCAGAGTGGGTCGTAACCATACTCTCGTAGTCTTTTATAAGCAGAATGAAATTCAGGCAGAGAGAAAGTCACAGAAGCAACAGCCAGAAGCTGAACATCAGTGGAACCTGGAAGAGAAGGGAGATACCAAGAGATGCTGCCATATGCCTTGCCATGTGATGAGCTAAGGACCAAGGATCAGCAGCAGCCAGCCCAAGAATGCCACAGTCTTTGGGAAGAATGCCTTGATTTGGAAATTTGCCCAGCCTCAACACTGTGGGCTAATAAATTCCCATTTTTTAATCTAACCCATTTCATGGCATTTGCTTAAGTAGCCAAGAAAACTAAAGCAGAGGCATTGTGATAAATGCAGGGTTGTCTTGCTGATTTAATCTTTGAAATTATCTCAAATATTTAGCTTCAGTAAAGGAAGCAAATAATAGATCATTCCATTCTCCCCTTCAGATTATGTTCTTTCTTTGTAACTGCCTTATTTATCGTATTTAACAAAAAGATTTATATGGATGATGCTGCTCAGGAAGAACGTTGTTTCTTTCCCTGTGTCATTATACTTGATGTTAAATATGATCAGTACCATGGTGACAATTATACCATTCCAATAAATCCACATTCATCTTTAAATTCATAGATTAACAGTGTTGCTACTAAATGTGCCCCCTTACACATATATAGTTTTTTTTTTCTCATATTCTAGGAAAACGATGGGAGTTTCCCTGTGGTCCTTTCTCATGCAATAATATCCTTCTGCCCTTTCGCACACAAAGGTTCCATTGATGGGAAGAGCAGCTACTCTTATGTTCAAAGATTTGGGCATCCAGGAAATTCTCAACTGGTTTAACAAGAATAAGCACCATACCTTCTGAATGCTCTACAGTGACAAGTCACAGAAATTGGGTCAGCAATGAGAGTTGGGAAAAATTAAGAAAGTCTTTCAGGCACCTAGAGTCTGAGGAGATTGAGAGTTTAGATGAAAGCAAATGAGCATCCCTTCTGTTAATTCCAGAATCACATTTTATTGAAGACTTTTTCCCTCATTATAGACACACACAGAGCAACAGAGGGTGAGAGAGAGAGAGTAATTGAGAGAGAGAGAGAGAGAGAGAGAGAGAGAGAGAGAGAGAGAGAATGGAGAGCCACTCCCCAGCCACACAGGTATCTGTTTTCATACCTTGACCCTGAAGCCCCTACAGCACTACATAATCTGAATTAGATCCTCCCCCTTCCTTTGACTTTCTTCTTGACCTATTATTCTTCCTTTAGACCCAGGAGCAGAACATTGAGTAAATAATACTCCTCAATTCATAGCATTTTGAATTCATACCAAGCCCTTCACTCATTTGCTATTGCCTTTCTCTCCTTTTCCCCACTACCACCCCTCAATCCATAAGCAACCACATAACTGTGTTTGATGATAGCCTGTATCTTCATAAAACACCCTGTGCATGTCATTGTTCAGGGCATATATGAACTTTGTCGTGTATGTTTTGTTTTGTTCTTTTTTAGGAGATACTGGGAATTGAACCTAGGACCTCGTACATGGGAAGCAGGCACTCAACCTGCAGGCTACATCTGCTCCCCTGTGTATGTGTTTTTGATTTACATAAATGGGGTCCTTAGTAACCACAAACAACACTATGGTGAACGTCCTCGCCCAGCCCCTCAGGGAACTGTATGCGAGCCTCTGTGGGTTCCCTTCCCAGGAATGGGACGGCTGGGTCATAGAACTGTGGGATTGCTCTCCATCTGGCTTCTTAGTGAAACTACCCTATGGAGCACCTATCATGGCAACACCATCAGATGCATATCATGCAAATATCAGTATTCCCATCAGAGAGCCTCTGAGGCTCAAGGAGGTTAAGTGATGTGAGTTAGGGTTCAAAGTCAAGTGTCTCTGACTCCCACGTCAGTACTCTTCCACAAAAATCTTTTGATCCAATGGTCTATGCCACAGTCAGCAAGGAATGTATAGGAATTCTCTTATAAGAAGGCCAAAAAAAGTATTCCTTCCCTTCATAAGTCATCTATTCCACCAGGTGCCTTCAGACCCGCTGTGAGCTGAAGATCAGACTCAGCAAAAATGGCCTGAGTTCCCCAGCCTGGGGCAGGCAGCACTGTGTTATCCAAGGTGAAGGAAAGATCCATTGGCTATAGGCCAGGCCAGTTTAGTCCCCCTCACACCCCTGATGATGGCAGATTAACAGCTGCCATCTGGTAACAAAGTCTCTTCGTGTAAACTCAAACCCCCCTCTGGGTGAATCACCAGTGTGTCCAACACCAATCGTGCCCATCACAACTTTGATGGCTCTATTAATGAAGAGGAAAACTTGAAGTATGCCAAATACAGATTAAATGGCATCCTGGTAACATGAATATCTCTGAATTACTAACTACATAGCTAGACTGCCAAGTGACTAATCCTAGGGAAGGCTGGGCACTTTTGACAGAAGATTCGCTACTGGCCACCCCCAGGCAGCATTGATTGCATCAAAGTAAACACTTGACTAAAAGGAACCCCAGGAAGTGGTTTTCTCACTAGACGTCACTTTCTTTCAGAGTTTTAATTTCTTGAAGTTCTGAGGCTCCAAACATAGAGCGGTCTCTGACAAGATGAGCAAGGACTACATCGGCAGAAAAAATGAGTCTGGCAATTGTTTGGTATTGTTGATTGAACATTGTTGATAAAATTAGCAGAAATGAAAGGATAGGAATGATACAGAGGGAAGTCTACAAGC
This sequence comes from Cabassous unicinctus, assembly GCA_029593785.1. Classification (NCBI taxonomy): domain Eukaryota; kingdom Metazoa; phylum Chordata; class Mammalia; order Cingulata; family Chlamyphoridae; genus Cabassous; species Cabassous unicinctus. The sequence goes on along the minus strand of JAQZBX010045971.1, from coordinate 7,183 downwards.
CACAAATCACTCTCTGGCTTTCTTTCCATTTCTGTCTTTAGCTCGCTATTATGTATTGTCCCTCTATGCTAAGTGCATCAAATATATTAGCTCATGTAATCTCTAGGAGGTGGGCATTGTCATTCCCACTTTCCATCTGAGAAAGTTAAGGCTTCAAAGTAGTAGTAACTTGTCTGGGGTGAAACATCTAGCATCTGGCCAAGCTGAGACTTTCCATGTCCAAAGTTGGTGTACTCTTAAGGATATGCTATGGTACGGCCTCCAAATCTGGAAGAGAATGTTGAGAAGGTTCCAAGGATTATTTCTAAAACAAATGAAAGCCAGCTCGATAAGGAGGTGATGAGAATTTCATTTTCTTGAAGACAGAAGATAGGAACTTGTCGAGTGGGGGTCAAGTTTGTTAGTGAAGAGCTTTTGTGAATAATTTGCTAAATAAAATGTCTTCTAATTTAACTGGGATTGTGTAAGAAAGTCTTTTCTTAGCAGCCATGGAATGGACTATAAAACCTCCAAGAATCCTGTCAAGCCACAAATATCTATACATCTCTGTATAGTTTAATTATAAGAAGCCAAGGACATGAATTAGTGGAGTGGCAGGTGACCTAAACTGTGTGTTGTATAAAAGGTATCCAAATACATCTTTAGTAAGTCCCATGCTTTCTTCTTTCTCTTCGTGTGCATTTCCATGCACACCAGATAGATGAACAAAACACTGGTTCTAAGACTTCAGATATACCATACCTGTTTCAATTAGATGCATAATTGTGGTAGGAATGTTATTGTTTACTTTTCATAGTCTCACTGGCAACTTTAATTTTTGTTTAAGTTCTTGAAATCCCTTTCTGAAAAAACAAATGAGATCGCTTTCTCTGTTTTGCCTGTTAACAGCGCCATTATCACTCCACAGACTCTCAAACAATCAGCTAAATTCTATTGTCATTCTGAATCTCTTCTCTTTCTTTTGTGAAGCATTCACAAACTTATTCAGTCTTGTGCTTTCTCAATGGAGAAAATGTTATAGAAACTACCATAAACGGTGCATAATTGTAAGTAGCTTTAAAAAGCCATATGGAAGTATGAAAAATCTTCCTTTTTGTTTCCATCCTTCCTAAATATTCTTTTGCTTTGTGTTTTTGCAATACCTTTTGCACCCAGCTTTGGTCAAAATTGTTGTTGGCCATTTGCCAGTTTGAAATGTCCTACAAAATGAATTGCTTCTTTTGTAAATAAGAAAAAACTCGGTAACTTTGGGAAATATTGCTTTGCAACACTATGCTGGAGTTATAGCTAGCCAGTAGCACTTTCCAGGGGCAAAAGAGTGCAGTGATTTTATTGTCTGCTCAGCATGTATAAATCATGATCCAGGTAATATTTTGTGTTTGCCTTCACGTCTTCCAATGGCTATAGTTTGAGATATCACAAATATTCTTTTAGTAGAGAATCACATATTTCCTGTGTCAGGGTGCCCTTTCATTTTGGGTTAAACTTTCAAATGGCACCAGTATCAGATGGAAATTGGGTCAAATGTTTAACCATTGATTTCTTGGTTAAGGTTTAATGAGGACACCATGATTTTTAAGTGAATGAGCTCACCCACATTTACTGGCTTCTGTTTATTACTATTTATTTTAAGACATTAATTTATTCCTCTTACTTTTTAAATGCCAACGTCTTTTCATATTATTATTACAAAGTAATTTGTGATTTGGGCACTATTCATCTTCTCTCTTTCCCATGGCTCTTTCAGAAGAAATATCTCTCTAAATGGTGCATCAAGGACAAATATTGAAGTTGTGAGATCATTCGTAAACCAAAGTGGTTGTCAAAATTAACCCAATAATGCAGCGTAGGGCAATTTATTTATAGGGCACATTATCATATAATTAATAATGTTTTGTAATTTATATGGACTTAGAAATAACCATAGAAGCACAGTAAAGGGACGTTTTTTAAGTGCACATTTTAAAAGAGAAAGCATTCCCTAATTTGCCCATTGATACACAGTGGAATTACATATGTATAGACAGTATAATTACTATGCAGGGCTATTAAAATAACCTTTCTTTCCAATACTTTGTTTTGCCAATATAGGATTCTTCCTGAATCATATTTCTTAATGCAATATTTGAAAATGATGAGGCTAGAAAGAAAAAAATTATTGAAAAGATGCACTATTTAAAGTAGGATTGGATTGATGGTCAGTTTAAAATGTATCACCACACTTCCTGTCATGATATGGATTGTTTTTTATTTTCACCTCTGAAAATTAGTTGGAATAAAATATGATTTGCCCAGATCTGGGCAAGAAATTGCCATTAGGTGTGAACGAGAGACATTCAATCTCTCTACACTGATGAAAATGTAATTAGACATATCTATACTGAAAGAACAAAAACATGCAAAAGACTCAAATATTTAGGAAATTACCATTCAAATCAGCTCATGAGCAAACTATGATGAGAGAAACTGAGCCAATCAATGAATGAGATGTAAATAACATCAAGCTTTGTCGATTTTAAGTCTCCCTCCCACAGACTTTGTCATCTTAAAAAAAAAAAAACAACTCAGTTTAAATGTCCATTTGAATTCATTAAAAAAATACATATATAACACTTTGGCCCTCCTTAGAGACAGTGTAAAGAATAATAAGAGCCACTCTGAATCACCATATACATTTATGAAATAATGCAAATACTCCTTAACACACTTGGCCAAAGCATAGCTAAATACCGAACAAAAATTCATTTATGAGAGCCTGATGGATAAGAGACATGATGATTCTTTATCTTTCTAGATCAGATCTGAAATGGTTTTTCCTCTGAAAGCCAAGTTTCATCTTGGGAAAGACTTCATTTTAAAGACCAAGGCTGAATAGTCCAGAAGTTCAGGGTTAAACAAAGAATCTTGGAGGTTATAGTTGTAGTGGAAATTTTAACTGAAACCAGCATTTACATATGCCACTACAAAAATATTTACATGTTATCTTGAAGAATATTTAATGAGTGCCTGGGCTTTTCTGCCATGTGAGTGTGTGGGTTTGTGTGTGTGTGTGTGTGAATGTATATGTGTATTAATACAAATAAACTTGGCCACAAAACACCTTCTCCTTTAGGAGCTGGTGTGTTTTTGCTTTCATTTGTGGCATTGTATGTATTTCTGTAGTTGTGAACAACTGCTCTTGATTAAAATCTGTCAGATTTATCTTTTTAGCAGGAGAAAAAAAATATGTGTTTCTCCAGAAAGGAAATCAATGTGTCTTTATGATAGATGCAGTTTGCAAAGCTGGATACTGTCGCTTTAAGTGATGAAGCAGAAAGACAGGATAGTGCCACAGCTATCACCATTGGCTGCTGACATACTTGTTGTGAAGCAAAGCCCTTTTTAAGCCTTATAATTCTTGCTAACAGTATTGTCTTACAGTCACTGACCAAATGGTCATTACTCTAACTCATTAAGTAACAAAGTCTTGAGTCTGACAGCATCCATAGTTTACTTTATTTAAGTTTCTTCAGCAATCTCGTTTAGCCAGAACTCTACCCTGTGACTCCCCTCCCTAGAGAAAGACACCAGATTTTCAAGGTCTTGTAACTGTGCTTGGGATTCTCCTTTCTCAAGGCAGATGAAGAAACCTTGAGAGCAACTCCCAGGCTATGCCAGAGACAAGTGCAGCATGAGGCATCCTCAAAGGGATGTCTTGGAAGAATATTTCATAACCAAAGTATGTCTAGAGTTCTCCTCTCTCCCCTTGGGAACCCTGCCCTTCCCCAGGATCCCAAACGGCTCCAGAGAGAGTTGTGGGGGGTGGGAAAGAAAGCATCTACCCTTGCATTTGTGAAGTTTGAGATTCCCCATTCAGAGATGGTACCACCAACAGGCATTAACATGACTAAGGAAGGCTGAGAAAATGAGAGTGGGCACAGACGTCATTGCCGCACAACTATTGGTGACTCTGTGGTCACCTACACCCAGCAAAACCATTCTAATGGGCTTATCAAGCAACACCAAGACCTATGAAGTCACATAGTTAAAATTGCTGCGTGGGGAGCAGATGTGGCTCAAGCAGTTGAGCTCCCGTCTCCCACATGGGAGGTTCCGGTTCGATTCCCAGTGCCTCCTGAAAAAAATGAATAACAAGTAAAACAAACAAAAAAACCAACTCAAGGAAGTCGATGTGGCTCAGTGGTAGAGTGCTAGCTTCCCACATACAAGGTCCAGGATTCAATCCCCAGGCCCAATACCTAAAAAAATAAAAAATAAAAATAAAATAGCTGTAGCTCTTGTCCTGTAAATGAAATCTTTTAGTAAAGTATTAGAGGTGTTTGTGGCTAATTTCCATGATAAGTTTCTATTCTCTCTTACCTAACTTACCCTCTCTTACCTAACTTCTTTTAAAATATGTTGATTTTTATCCCTTAAACAGTGGATGTTTCCAGACATCATCCTATTAACATGAGTGAGTATGTGTTTCTTCTGGATATTAACCCAGACCTGATTAAATCAATAAATGACATCTAGCCAAGGGTTTGGAAATGCTAGGTTCCCATCACAGGTTCATTCCTTATTTATCTCTTCAACTTGCATATCCTTCAAATTAAATAAAGAATTCATTCATTTGCCTGAAGCTAAATGACTCATTCTTTTCCCCCAATGTCTACCCTTTACCCTTACCACACACCTGCAATCTCCAAACTATTCAGAAATTATAGCTGGACAGCTGGACACAAATTAAGAATTCGTGGTCGACCATTCTACCCATTATAACAAATTAGAAGCCTTCCCAGAATTTATATAAAATTGTAATGACTAAGATACATTCTTGCATTCTAATAATGGACCTTATTTGGTAATGTCATATGCTTTTGATGCACTGATGAATTTAATTTTCTAATATTTTGCTTCTAATTCTGACATCAAAATTCATTATTGAAATTGTTCTTCAAACTTTGTACTTTATCAGGTCTTGGCCTTAATGTAAGCTATCTTCACTAAATGATTTTAGTGTCTTTCCTTTTTGTGATTGAATAGAGCTTAAATAACACTGGAATTGTTTTTTTTTAAAGATTTATTTTTTTATTTGTTTCTCCCCCCACCCCTCGTTGTTTGCGTTCGCTATATGCTCTCTGTATCTGTTCGTTGTGTGCTCGTTTTCTTTTTACAAGGCACTGGGAACCAAACCCAGGACCTCCCATGTGGGAGGGAGGCACCCAATCACTTGAGCCACCTCCACTCCCTGCTTGTTGTGTCTCTCATTGTGTTTCCTCGTTGTGTCTCTCCATTGTGTCATCTCATTGTGCCAGCTCCCCACACCAGTCAGTCACGTCAGCTCACTATCATACTTGTCTTCTTTAGGAGGCCCTGGGAACCGAGCCCCAGACCTCCCATGTGGTAGGCAGGTGTCCAACTGCTTGAGCCACATCTGTTTCCCTGAAATTGATTTTTAAAGACTATACCAAAATGATCTGTAAAACCATCTGGATCTGGTGACTTTTTAATGACAGATCTTTTACTTTTCCAGTCTCTTGTATAAAATTCATGTTCTCTACCTCTTTATTCTTAATTTTAAGTTTGTATTTTTGCTAGGAAGTCATCCATTGCCTCTTAACTTACAAATTTATTTCTATAGAGTTACACTTGAGATCCAGTAGTTAGTTTTCTCATCTCCATATCTGTGGTTATATTTCCTTTCTAATCTGTAGTTATTTGCCCTTTCTCTCATTAATCTGGCTTGTCAAATTTATTTCATCAGTCTTTTCAAATAACCTACTTTGATTTTATCTATCCCTTTTTATGTTTCTTTTCTATTTCATTAGTTTAGCTTTTATCTTTATTAATTTACTCTTTCTACATTCCTGTTTTATTTTGTTATTTTTGTATTGAAATTGAGTGTTTTTACATTTATTTTCAATCCCTACTTTTTAAATCATAAAGGCAATTTATGGGTGTAATTTTTGGTCTGAGTACAAAGGTGGTTTGAATGTCATATAAGTGTTCTTGTTTCCATTATTCTCGAGATACTTTGTAATTTTAGTTTGGTTATCCTCTTTAATGTAAAGCTTATTTAAAAGAGGGCTTCTTAATTTTAAGAATTTTTGTCAATTATTATGTTTATTTCTAGTTTTATTGGGCAGAAATGTGACCTATAAAACCTCTCCTTTTGGGGATTTATTTAGGTTTTATGTTACCAAATATATATTAACTTTTATAGTTCTTCCATAGACAAACAATAAGAATGAAATTGCCTGCAGTGTACATAGATATATACACACATATTTGTTTGTATTTGTGTGTATATATGAACCTGCCAGGTTATTGACTGTAGTATTCAAATCCTCTATATCTTTGCTCACAATTGTGTTCTTAACTATCAGATTCTGAAAACAGTATATTAAAATTTTCCACTATAATTGTATTCCTTTATCACAATTCTAGGAGTTTTGCTGTATGTATTTGTATGCCATGTTATTTGATGTTTTGTGACTGTCACATTTCCTTAATGGACTATTACTTTTATCATTACCTAGTATCTTTCTTTGACTTTTTTATGTATTCAAATTTGCACTCTGGTTGGCCTGATAGCCTTGTTTTTCACCATTTGCAGTTGTCTGGGATAACTGTGCCCAACCCTTTATTTACAGTACTTCCCTTTGTCACAGGTATGATTCTCATAAATGGCAGGCAGCTGGATCTTGATTTTTAACCTATTCTAACATCTGATAGGGAAGTAAATCCACACATATTTCTTGGATTAACTGAAACACTTGTTTTCATCTCTTTTTTTTTCATTTCTTCTTTTTAAACTTTTCTGTTCCTCTTTATCTGATTTTCTATTGCTTTCAGCTACTGAAGGTTCTCTTCTTTCTCCCTCCCCCACACTGCTTAGAAGCATTTTTGATTGTCAAAAGTATTATCAGTGTCCTTCTTTCCAAAACGATTGAAATAAATCTTTTACTCACTTCTGAACATATCCTTATTAAATAATGACTTCCCTCTCACCATAACGATTACTTCCTTTCTCCAGACATCACACTCACCCCATACTCCGAAAGTCCAGAGTTTTCCCCAACATTCCTTTTTTCTGTCCCGATAATCCATACTCAATGTAATATTATAAATTCCCAATTACAGCGTTATCATCATCCATTGCTTTCTCCCTGTTTGGTCTTGAGATCTCCTTCCTATGCAG
>JAQZBX010045970.1:0-20886 GCA_029593785.1 Cabassous unicinctus | reverse complement strand
AAAAAAAAAAAAAAAAAAAATAAAGTTGGAAGACTCTCATTTCCTGACTTTAAAGCATATTACTTAGCTACAATGATTAAAAAAACAACAACAAAAACATGGTACTGGCAAAAGACAGACACATTGACCAAGAGAATCAAATCAAGAACTCAGAAATAGACCCTCACATCTACAGTCAAGTGATTTTTGACAAGGCTGTCAAGCTCTCCTAGATGGACCAGCACAGTCTTTTCAACAAATATGCTGAGAGAACTGGATATCCATATCCACAAAAAAGAAAGAAGACCCTTATCAAAAGCAACAACCGTAAAACTCCAAAAAAAAAAAAAATGTAGGAAAACATCTTCAAGATCTTGTGGTGGGCAGTGCTTTCTTAAACCTTACACCCAAAGCATAAGCAACAAGAACAACCAAAAAATAGACAAATGGGACCTCCTCAAAATTAAACACTTTTGTACCCCAAAGGACTTTGTTGAAAGGGCAAAATTACAGCTGACTCAATGGGAGACAATATTTGGCAATAATATATACAATAAGGGTTTCATGTCCAAGATATACAAAGAAATCATACAACTCAACAATAAAAAGACAAACTACCTGATTAAAAAATGGAGAAATGACTTGAAAAGACAATGTCCAAAGAAGAAATACAAATGGCAAAGAAACACTTGAAAAATCTTCAATATCACTAGCAATTAGAAAAATGTAAATCAAAACTGCAATGTGATTTCATTTCACATCTATTTCTCTGGCTGCTATTAAAAAGCCAAAAACTCTAAATTTTGGCAAGGATGTGGAGAGAGAGAGGAACAATTCTTCACTGTTGGTGGGAATGTAGAATTGTACAGCCTCTGTGGAGGACTGTTTGGCAGTTCCTAAGGAATTTGAATATAGACTTGCCATATGACCCAGCAAAACCATTGCTAGGTATATATCCAGAAAAACTGAGAGCAGAGACACGAACATACATCTGCACACTGATGTTCATAGCAGCATTATTCATGATTGCTAAAAGTTGGGAACAGCCCAGATGTCCATCAACTGATGAATGGATAAACAAATTGTGGTGTATATACACGATGGAATATTATGCAGTTTTAAGAAGAAATGAAATCATGTAGCATATGACAACATGGGTGAACTTGGAGAACATTATGTTGAGTGAAACAAGCCAGACATAAAAAGACAAATATTGTATGATTGCGCTATTATGAACTAAATATATTGTGTAAAATCATGGAACTAATATTTAGAATATAGGTCACCAGAAAATAAAGCAGGGTAGAGAATGGAAAGCTGCGGGTTAATCTATGCAGAATTGGTATAAAGGTTGTTTATAAATCTTTGAAAATGAATAGAAGTGGTGAAAGCTTATCATGGTTTTTGCAACTAGTAGAGCTATTATATGGGTATGACAGTAGTTCAAAAGAAAGCCTAAGGTCATGTATATTACCAGAAGAAAATTTAAAAACTGTAACATGTGGCTGTATAAGAGAATAAAACTTCATGTAAAACACAAATATGGGAAATATTGCATATATGAGTGTTTTTAGTATATTGGTATATGAATACCAATATACTAGAAAGAAGGAAACAGAATAACAGCATTGCACAGCAGGGGAAACAGATGAGAGGTGATGAGTTTTGTTTGTTTGTTTGTTTATTGTTTATTATTACTATTAATGGAATAATGAAAGTGCTCTAAGAATGATTGTAGTGATGAATGCACAAATATGTGATTACAAGAAATACCTTTGTACACTTTGGATGGATTTATGCTTTATTAATATGTATCAATAAAATTAATTTTTTAAAATAAAATGGAATTCAGAATTCTGAAACAGAAAATACTGCTGGCTGACAACACAGCACTTTTCCTTACTCTAGAGAAACTCCTGTCACACAAATTGTCTTCACAAGGGAAGCAGGAGTATTTCAACCTGCTCTTTAAAGACACTTTTCTCCTATACTCTTTATCAGACCAGATGGAGAATATTGTCTATCTATACTTTAATATGTTTGCAGAGTAATTATATGTTTGGATATGTTGTTTTTATTCTACTTTTTCAACTCAGATGACAACTTTGGATATATGTTTTGATTGGAAAGTGACAGTAACATCATAAAAATTTGCAACTGAGAATATCTCATACTGAACTATTCTACTAAGCACTATTCCTCCATGTAATGTTGCCAAAGAAAGAAACACAGATTGTGAGAAGAAAGGCTTGTGGTATATAACAACATGAAGACAGAGTGTAGATGATGTGTTTTCTCAATGATATATTTAGTAAAGTGAAATTTTTCCAACACTCTCAATTTAGTTAATTTTCATCAAAATGCAAAGCAAATGATTGCATTTACACAGTGATGGCTTTTTATTAAGAGGGTACACCAAATGTAGAGAATAGATTATGCATAGGAAATTTTAAAAAATATCTACTCAGAAATTATTCTTAAGCAATTCAAGAAAATAATCTACTTGGTGAATTAAAATACATACCACTCATGAGCTAACAAGTGGTATCAGTTGAATAAATTTAAGAGTAGGTCAATAGCATTCCAGTTAGCAAAAGCATTTTAAAACATAAAAGTGGGTTTTTGGTGTTGGCTTAAAAATAAAGAGAAGCTTATTAAAGTTTATTATCTGTGTGTTATTAAAAATAGTACCTTAATTAAGTATTATCAATAGTCCATTCCCCACTACTGATGCATTATGGTGCAACAGATTAATAATTTCTTTACAAGAAGTCAATGTTGAGACGGTTCTTTTCAAGGTACAAGCAGGATTAATCCATGTTAGTTACCACTCTAGGTTCATGGTGATCAGTGGAGTATCTTCACCAGAGTCATGGTCAGGTAATCTTAAATGATAGGAAAAAAAAAAAAGAGAGAGAAGTAAATTTTAAAATCAACAAAATAACCATATGGATTTACATTCTATTGCTCTTTTCTAAGCATCTCTATATATACATTGTTTTATACTGTTTGGAATTTATACTGACTTATTTCAGGTTTCAATTTCTTATAAATTCACCTAAAATGTGTGTTTTTTTCCTTTGTCAAACTAATTGTTTCATATTTTGATTCTAACTATCTCAGAAGAAGCATGGTGTATTAGAGACCTCAGAGTACTTACAGTTAGAGATCCGGGTTTATTTCATTTATTGTCACATTCTAGCAATATTGCCTGGGCATGCCACTTAAGTTTCCTAAGCCCTGAATTAATCAACTAATAATAAATACATAACTCACTGGATTAGTGTGAATATTACAAATGGCAATATGTGTCTAAGGGCTTAGTATAGCCTCTGACTCGTATTTTTCATTAATTCATTCACTACATAAATTACTGTGACTCACATTGATGTTATTTAATTAAACTCCTTCCTACACAAGGAAAGTAAATGGCAGAACTAGCTTTTTCCTCTAACATAATACAAGTGATACTATTGTATGACCAAGAGATGCATATACTTTCATTTTAAAGGATTCTCTTATTTCTGACTTCAAATAACCTGTTATCCATAGTTACAATACATAGGAATCAAAAGAGTTTGTAGGACAAGGACTTCATTTTCTTTAGCTTTTCAGTCCATTCAAGTAGCAAACTCTTTCCTTTTTAGACCACATACTCAAAATAATCATAATATGTATTCATAAGGAATATTGCTATGTCTTATAAATTCCTAGTAGCATCAGAACATTTTCCCCTGCCTATTAGAAACAGAATTTAATTTGTAAAAAACATTAGATATATAGAGAATATCATGCTAAATACTTATTTTAGTTTTACAACTTAGAAAATTAGAAATAAATCTAGAAATATGGAAATAATATTTTTCACAGAAGAATAACAGAGCAAATATTTTTAAATGCCACATTTGACATATAACTGCATCTAATTAGAATTCTATAAATGATTTCTTATCATAGACCAGAGGAAAATAATGTTGAAACCACAATTTTGAGAAATTTCATTTAGCCTATGGGAGTTTTCAGAAAAAAAAACCTTTTCATTTACTACTATAAGAGATCACATATGGGTATTGATTTTTATAATGGTTATGAGAAATTGGCTCAATTGAAGAATTAATCTGTCGGGTTACACATTAAAGTATTCAATTTCTTTAAGGAGGCTATTCTGACAATGGTTATTAAACTAGTTTCAAATTCACAAATGTTTCTGATAATTTAAAGTGGATGAATTCATCTTTCTGATACATTGAGAAATAATTAGTTTTGTCCTTGAAACATTGTTTCTTGGTCTTATTCTTTATCTAGTCATATACAAATAAAATCACTTTTACATCTTAATCTAAGACCAATAGATATAAATATATTATAAGTAATGACTTTCATAGATTTATTGGGAAAGAGAAATACAGATAAAGGTTTTATAGAGAAATAAAGCCCATTTTGGAGAGACAAAGGAGAACATTTCTCTATTATGATGCTGAAGAACAAATGGGCTTAATTTTATTTTAGGTATAATTAACAGCATTCTCTTATATATAAAATTTAGACAATATTCAAAATATAAAGTTTCATAGGTTCCTAAATAGATTTTATACACTCAATTATGTAAATAGAGATGAAGTATCAAATTTGAAGTCAGAAAGTCTGTTAGAGTCTGGCTTTTAGTACTGAGCTATTTGATGAAATTCTGTTTTTGATTTCCTTACCTATAAAACAGGGATTTTATTAGTAGCATCTTCAAACATGGCTGTTAAATGACATATCGTATGTGATAGCACTTAAAGCACAAAACAACTTCCCTGTAATTATTTTTCCATAAAAATCATTCTGAATATTGTATTAATTTTCATAGAATTATTTGTTTCATGAAACTTTTTTTTTTCAAAATTGGATTTCTCCTCCTTTTTCTTTTTGTATCTTACTTTATTTCAAAACTTAATGTTAAATATTCTTTAAAATGGCCAATCCATTATCAGAGACTTGGTATAATGAATTTTCATATTATGTAGAATCTCATAAATTTAGTTCTCTCTGGAATGTTTGGTAGAATTCACCTGCGAAGCCATCTGGTCCTGGGTTCTTCTCACTTGAGAGGTTTTTGATGATTAATTCAATCTTGTTACTGGTGATTGGTCTGTTGAGTTCATCAAATTCTTCTTTCATCAATGTAGGCTGCTTATGTGCTTGTAGGAATTTATCCATTTCCTCTAAATTATCCATCTTGTTGGTATATAATTTTTTAAAGTTATGATCCTCTTATGATACTCTTTATTTCTGTGGGGTCAGTGGTCATATCTCCTTCCTCATTTCTTATTTTATGTATTTGCATCTTCTTTTCTTCTCTGTTAGTCTTGCTAAGGGTTTGTCAATTTTATTGATCTTCTTTAAAAAAACAGCTTTTGGTTTTGTTTATTTTTTCTAGTGCTTTCTTTTTTCCAATTTCATTTAGTTTTGTTCTAATCTTTATTATTTCCTTCTTTCTGCTTGCTTTGGATTTAGTTTGTTGTTCTTTTTCTAATTCCTCCAGGTGTGCAGTTAGGTCTTTGATTTTAGCTCTTTCTTCTTTTTCAATATAGGCATTTATGGCTTTAAACTTCCCTCTCAGCACTGCTTTTACTGCATGCCATAGATTTTGGTACATTTTGTTGTCATTTTCATTCATTTCAAGGTAGTTACTGATTTATTTTGCAACTTCTTCCTTGACCCATTGATTGTCTAAGAATGTGTTATTTAACTTCCATATCTTTATGCCTAATCTGGTTCTCTGTCCCATACTGATTTCCAGCTTCATTCCATTGTGGTCAGAGAAATTACTTGGTATAATTTCAATGTTCCTGAATTTGTTGAGAGTTCTTCTGTGGCCTAGTATGTGGTCTATCCTAGAGAATGATCCATGTGTGCTCAAGAAGAATGTACATCCTGCAGTATTTGGGTGTCATGTTCTGTATATTTCTATTAGGTCTAGATCCTCTAATGTATTACTCAAGGTCTCTGTTTCTTTATTGATTTTCTGTCAAGATGTTCTGTCTAATGGTGATAATGGTGTATTAAAGTCCCCTGATAATTGTAGAGGCATCTATTTCTCCACTTAGTTTTTCCAAAGTTTGCCTCATGTATTTTGAGGCACCCTGGTTATGAACATAAATATTTATGATTGTGCTTTTTTGTTGATAGTTTACCCCCTTTATTAATATATAGTGTCCATCTTTGTCTCCTACAATAGTTTTGAATTTAAAGTCTATTTTGCCTGATATTAGTATAGCTACTCCTGACCTTTTGAACTCTCCTTCATTTTTGAATGCCAGCTTTGCTGGATAGAGAATTCTTAGCTGGAAGTCCTTTTCCTTTTAGCACCTTAACTATGCCATACCATTGCCTTCTTGCCTCCATGGTTTCAAATGAGAAATCAGCACTTAATCTTATCAAGCTTCCCTTGGATGTGATGGATCTATTTTCTCTTGCTGCTTTCAATATTCTCTCTTAGTCTTGAGCAATGGACAATTTGACAGTATAAACAGTTAGGATTTATATTGTTTGGTGTGCGCTGTGCTTCCTGGACAGGTACTTCCATGTCCCTCAAAAGAGCTGGGAAATTTTCAGCCATTATTTCCTCCAACTCACCTCTGCCTTCTTTCCTTTCTCTTCTCCCTCTTGGATTCCTGTAATGTATATATTTGTGTGTTTCATGTTGTCATTCAAATCCCTAAGTCCCCGCTGGATTTTTTCTATCTTTTTATCTATCTGTTCTACTATATGTTTGATTTCAGATGTACTGTCTTCAACATCACTAATTCTTTCCTCTGCCTGTTCAAATTTGCTGTTATGTGCTTCCAGTGTATTTTTTATTTCTTGAATTGGGCCATTCATCATCATCATATCCATTATTTTTTCATGTATGTTTACTATTTTTTCAGTATGTTCTCCCAGTTTCTTCTTAATATCTTTATCTCTTCCTTCATTTCATTACGTTGATTCATGATATTTCTTTGGACATTCCTGATTAGCTGTTTCACATTCTGTCCACCATGTATACTGAAAGCCAATAACTTGTGTTCTAGGTTTCAGAGGTCCATCAGGCAGAGAGGAATTTTGACCCAGAACAGATCATACCCATAACTAATTTGATGAGAGTTGGTACTTAGCACTGTTACTGAAATGACTTAATGCTTCTGGATATTGTGATGGAATGAACGCATTTTGGTGTCCAGAGGGCAAACTGCAGTAGAATGAATTATGTACCCCAGAGGAAAAAAAAATGTTCTTAATTTTAATCCATTCCCATGGATGTGAACTCATTTTAAGAAAGTCCTTTTGAAGATCTTATTTTTAGTTAAGATGTAGCCAATTGAATTAAGATTGGAGTTAATCCCATTATTGGAGGTGTTATAGAGAAGGACACAGAGAAATGGTCCCTGAGGAAAAAAAAAATGGAAGTCAATTGAACCTAGATGTGAAATGAGAAAATATCACCATGTGCTTTGCCATGTGACAGAAAAGCCAAGCATCAACTAAAACTGGCAGCCAGTCTCTGTGATTTGGAGCTGTATGCACCACAGAAAACATGTAATTAAACTTAATTCATTCACGTGGGTATGAAGCCATTGTAACTTTGATAGGTTACTTCAGTTAAGGTGTGGCCCAACCCAATCTGGATGGGTTTTAATCCTGCTAGTAGAATCTTTCCAAAGCAGAATGAAAGTAATACTGAAAAAGAGAAAGCCATGGGAAGCAAGAAGTTTAAGGTCAACAGAACCTGAAAGGCAAGGGAGAAGTCAGGAGAAGACACCATTTGCACTGCCATGTGTCAGAGACCCCCAGGACTAAGGATCACCAACAGTCAGTCCCAGAACCCTTGTCTTCAGGAAGAAGGCTTCTCCCTGTTGATGCCTTGATTTGGGCTTTTTCCGATCTTCAAGATTGTGAGCCATTAAATTTTCATTTTTTAAGCCAACTCATTGCATGGTATTTGCTTGATCAGCCAAGGAAACTAAAACACAGTCCTAGAATACTACAGTCTTTGTAGAAAATGGATCACTTTACTGCTATCTCAATTTTGGACTTCTTCCTGCTAAAAACCTTAAGCCAAAATATTCCTATAATTTAAGTTAAGCATTTGTATGGAATTTTTTTTAGCTACTGGGAAACTAATACAAACACCATTACCTGTTGTTGTTTTTTTTGTTTTTTTTTTAGCAGCTGGGAAACTAGTACAAACACCATTACCTGTTTCTGCACTCAAAACAAGTTCTGTTTCCAATAGAAATCTTAAATTCTCAGGGCTCTGAGTGTCCCTGCTTACTCAATCATAAACTTGATGAAATGGAACATAAGCACAGAATTCCATTGGCTCTATGATGCACGTGAGTTCAATGAGACTCAATGCACGACATGGAAGTACTCAAAGATTTTGAATCATACATGCAAACTGGGAGGCAAGACACAGTAGACAAACACATGCAGGTATCTTCACACACATGCTCCATTGTCCCATTGGACCTCAATTACAAAACACAAGTTCAAAGAAGAAGTTATTGAGAATATAAAGATGGGGACAGCAAAACTTTTAACCAAGTATAGGACCCTTCTGAGAGTGGGGCCCTGTGTACATGAACTTGTCACATATATAGGAAGGTGGTTCTGGCCATATTCCATCATTATTATCTCTCCATTGAATGCATCCTAAATTCATTTGCCTTTCTTCCTCTGTCATACTCAGAAAATCTCCCATCTCCCACCTACTCCACACCTATACCAAAGAAGTTGAATAGGTCTGGAGAAAAACACACATGAATGCCAATTAATCTCACATAAACTTAGAACCACAAACCTAAAGTGAAACCTCACTCAGAATTGTCTGGCACTTCTAATACATTTCTCTATCACTTTATTTTCCTATTCTTCAGATGATTTTGCTACACCTGTCTCCAATAGCCTGCCTCATGCTTGGATGATCATATTGCTTTTCATATCAGTAAAGATATTGGAAGCAATATGAAGACAACTTTTATATACTCAAACTAGCAAATATATTAATACTAGCTTCTCTGAATTAGCTCCCTATATGCTAACTTCCCTACTCTTTGTTGGCTATCCTCCCCTTTCTCCTGTCTTGTGCCAATCCCTCTGCTTGTGCACTTGCCCATGCAATAACATCATGCATAAATTTTTTTCCTGTCTGTATTCTGTATGCTCAGTTTTTCACTCTATTTGATCACTACCATCAATCAAATATAATGTGATATTTCCCATTATTAAAATATCCCTCACTTGTCTATCATTATTTCTCCAACTACCACCCCAGAAATGCTGCTCACTCCTTGTATTAGTCAGCCAAAGGGGTTCTGATGCAAAATAACAGAAATTGGTTGGTCTTTATAAAGGGTATTTATTTGGGGTACAAGTCCACAGTTACCAGGCCATAAAGAGTAAGTTTCTTCCCTCACCAAAGTCCATTGTCACGTGTTGGAGCAAGACAGTGGCTGACATTTGTCAGGGTGGGCTTCCTGGGTTCCTCTCTTCCCGGGCTCAGTTTCTCTCCAGGCTTAGCTCCCCTGGTTCCTCCACAAGGTCAGCTGTAGTCTATGAGGCTCTCTAGGCTTTGGTTCTCTCCACAAGGCCAGCTGTGAACTCTCAGGCAAATGGCTCGTTTCTATCCTGGGGCCTTCTCTCCTTCCTCACCAGAACTCCAACATCAAAACTTCTCCCTCTGTCCTTTGTCATGCCTTTTATATTTGATTCCCCCACCCACCAAGGGATGGGGCTCAACACCCTACTGACGTGGCCCAGTTAACACCCTAATCATAACTTAATCATGCCCAGATTAGCAGACCAGTTTACAAGCATGATCCAATATCTATTTTTGGAATTCATAATTACATCAAACTGCCAAACTGTTACACTCCTCTTCACAGTAAAACATCTCCAAGGCAGTTCACAAACTCACTGTGACATTGTCTCTTGAACTTCCCCAATATTTATTCCAGTATTTAGCTGAAATTGCTTTCATCTAAGTTAACAATTAATTTCACAAGTATAAACCCACAGTTATTTTTTCAGTCTAAATATCATCAGCATTTAAACACATTTGATCCCTTTACCCTTCCCATACCATTCTTCCCTGGAGCAGTGGACACACACTTTCTGTTCTTCCTTCCTGCTTTTTAAAAAATATTCTTTGATAGAGGCTACGCATTTCACTGACCACTAAAGGTGATATAACCTAAGTCTCAGAATTCAGACATGTCCCCTTTGTTTATCCACAACTACTTCCTAGGTATATAATTCTCAATCTAACTGCACATTGGATATCCTTGAGAAATTGTAAAATAAGTGATTTTAATTTAATGGTCTGGGATCTAATCAGATATGAGAATTTTTAAAAGATTACCCAGGTGATTCTAATTACTAGTCAAATTGAGAACCACTAACCTAGGTCAAATCAATCAAACCCTTGGTTTTAAATAGCATTTATGCTGTCTCCATTTTAGAATCATCTGGGTATTTAAACACCCCCCTTCCCAACAATGCACATTCTTTCACAGACCAACCTTTTCAATTCTGAATAAACTTCTATGTCCTAGGATCCAGACACTTAAAAAAAAAAAATTCCCATAGGGTTCTAGTAAGTAATCGTGATTAGAAACCATCAATAAATATGGTGAATTCTCCAAATTTACATCTATTATCTGATCTCTCTTGTGTTCAGTATTCTATATAGGACAATCGTCTCAAAATATATACGTGGATATATCATTGGTACCTGTTTTAGTTTGCTAAAGGCTGCCAAAGCAATATACCAGGAAAATTGGATGGCTTTTACAATGGGAATGATTTAGGGTAAAAGCTTATATTTCTGAGGCTGTGGAAATATCCAAATCAAGACATCATCAAAACATCCTGTCTAGGGGGTGGATGTGGCTCAAATGGTTGGGCATCCATCTCCCATATGGAGGGACCTGGGTTCATTGCCCAGGACCTCCCGGTAAAAGAAGAAAAAAAAAGATCCTGTCTAAACACATTGTAGCTGTGGGTGGTCAGACACATGGCAGGGCTCTGCCAGGCTCTGTTTTCACCTCCAGCCTTACTTTCTCCCCAAGTTCAGCTGTAGGTGATCAGACATATGGCTTGTCTCCCCCTCTCCTCCATGTCTTGCCTCTTTCAGCCTCTTGGAGGATCTCTTTCTGGGTCTCTGTGCTTCATAGATTCCAGTCTCTGGCTTCTGTAAACACTCTCAGCCTCTTGTTTCTCTCTCTCTGCTAGTTTTCTTTGTATATCTGTGGCTTTTCAGTCCTCTGTTTATAAAGGACTATGGTAAGAGGATTAAGACACACCCTGAGTCATGCAATCTAATCAAATGGTTTTAACTGAAGTGATCTAATCAAAAGTGGTATTTTCAATATCTCACTTAACTGAATCTAATCAAAAGATCCCATACAATGGGTTTACAGGCATGGAAATGGGTTTGTTTTAAGAAGAGGATTTTCTGAGTTCAGTAAAAAACTAAAACCAGCACAGTACCTCCAAATTTCATTTATAAAACTTAATTACCCTCTTCACCTCAAATCTGATTCTAAGCCAGTCTGGATATAAATCAGAAAATGCCAACTCTATCATTTAAGTTTTCCATTCATTGATTAGTTCATTCAACATTTATTGAGCATTTTTGTGCTGGATAAATTCTAGCCTCCAGGGATACAGCAGTGAAAAAAAAAAAAAAAAAAAACAAAAACAGAAAAAAATCCCTGCCTTTTGGAACTGGCATTTTAGTGGCAGATACAAAGAAATTTTAAAATAAGCAAGTAAAATATGTATAATGTTAGGTAATTTTTCAGGACAAAACACTTGGGTGTTTTCTTTTCCTGGCAACATTCTTCCAATTTGTCTATAAATCCAATAATCTCTATCTGAACATTAAATTTAGAATCTGACCATTTCTCACTAACTTCATGGCTATGACCCTGATCCACCAATCACCATCTCTCACCTTACCTGTTGGCAACAGCCACCCAACTATTATTTTATTTCAATCTCTGCACTCCTGAAGTCTATTCTACACATACCATCACACTGATCTCTGTAAAATGTAAATAAGATCATGTCACTTTCTAACTCAAAAGCCACTAATAGCTTCCCTTCCTTTTAAACTAAGACCCCATATCCATGAAATGGCCTTTAAAACCTATGTAATCTGCTTCTCCATGCAGATTTCCACCTATGACTTCATTTCCTATTACTTTCACTATATCCTGTTACATTGACCTTGCTTTCCTTAAAACATACCAAATAATACTGTTTTTTTACTTTGTGTATTCTCTTCTGTTTTCCACATAAACATGTAGGTCTCTTCAATTCATGTTGGAAAAAAATGATTCATTAGAGAAATCTTTCTTTGTCAAAATATCCAAAAAACATATATTTCCCACATTCAAAACTCTTTTCTACTGTATTTTTCTTCCTAACACTATATGTGGATTGATATGCCATTGTTTATATTGATTTAATTTAATCATTCCTTATTAGGTATAAATACCATTGGAGCAAGAATTTTCTTTTGATTACTATTATATTTTCACTGATATGAACAGTTATTAACACATTATCCACTAAATAAATATTTGTTGTATGCATGAATTAGCAAAAGTTATATTTAATGTTTAATCTTATCTATTTAAAATGCACAAAATAATATTTGGTTGCAATAAATAGAATATTTAATAAGATTTTCCCTGGGCAATGAGACTGTGGATGATAATATTTTCTTCACTGTATATTCCTCTAAAAATAAGTGCTCTTTTTCTTTAATAAAAGGAAAATATAAAGAGTTCCACTATTAGAAATAGCTATTAGCTATAATTCCACTAATAGATATAGCTTCTGCTTTATGAAAAATGACAGAAGCAAAAGATAAGCTTTATAACTTTTAATTATAGAATTTTGCTTTGTGGTACACTTAAATTATATATATATATATACATATATATCTATGTACATATATATATAAAACTTCATCCATCTCTCTATACATCCAACCTTATTCTTTTCAGCAACTGTTAATCTATACTTTATAATCTAAGTAGGATTCATGCTGCCCTATTCTTGGTAACACACATTTAATTCAGTTTGTGAATTTGGGGATTCTTGCCAATACTGAGAACAATTAAGTTACTTAAACTAAGTGATAATTTTCTAATTAAATCAATTAAATACTCATTTAAGTTGTATTTGGCTTGAGGGAGGATAATGTTAAAAATCTATAACTGGACTTGTTATCTGGCTGTAAGCCTAGAAACACTGAACTGTGATATTAAGTAGTCACGTGAGTAACTGGGAACTAATGGTAAGAAAAATTAAGCCATTGTATCTAAAAGCAAAAGCTTACACATTAAGTAGGGAAGTTATAAATTTGTCTTTAACAAATAGTTGTTTAAAAGTATAACAGAGCCACATATACTAAGACACAGAATCAAGATTTGGGGCTTTCTTTATAGAATAGAATTTCTTGTAGATCAACAGACCTGGAATCAGAGATTTTCACGTAGGGGGTTTACTTGGGGCACATGACACCCCTGAGTGAGTGAAGGCATCATGATTAGGCAGATGGAGCTCCGAAGCTGGAATGGCCCTACGGAGGAGCTTTGCATTGAGGCTATGTGGTTAGGCATTTATATCCCAATACCAAACAGCTACTTGTTACAGGCTATTTAGCCCAGGGTATTTCCTGGAGAGAGACACAGCTGGAAACAAGCAGCAGTCACCAATATTTTCTGCAGCTGAGAGGAAAGGATGAGTAACTGGGGAGTCTAGAAGGTTATGTAAAGGCTTAGTGAGTGGGGGATCTAGGAGGTATGCAATCTCTGAATACAAGTTTATAAAATCCCCATTGGAGACTGAACATAGAAATAACCATTAACAGTTACATGGGTTTTTAAATCAATAAGCATTTTACTAAATTTTCAAATATATAAGCTAGCTTTTCTGCAGACAAAATTTACCCTGTTACTATTAATAATTCTAATGACATTAAAAATAGTCATATCCAAATTTTCTATAATTAAGCATTATACCTTGACATCTTTGTCAAAAATAAATTGGCTAATTCAAAGAGTCTATTTCTGGATTCTGTAATCAATTTATGTGATCTATAAATCTATCCTCAAGCCAATATTCTAGTGACTTGATTACTATTGCTTAGCTCCAAGTCTCAGAAACATGTGTGTAAGTCCTTCAAACTTGTCATTTTTTTTCAAGTTTATTTTGGCTGTTCTAGGTACTTTGACTTTATATACACATTTTTAAATAAGCTTTTCATCATTTTTGAAAAATCTTGCTCAGATTTTGAGTGAGATTACATTGAATCTATTGATCAGTTTTGGGAAAATTTCCATCTTAACAATATTGAGTCTTCCAATCCATGAATATCTTTTATATCACTTATTATGCTATTCTTTAATTTTCCTTTGCAATATTTGTAATTTTTTCTTAACAAATGCAATACTTATATGTAAGTAGGTAAATATACCATTGTCGAATATTGGTATCAAGAACAGATACATTTTGTTTTAATTTGTTTCCATATTGACCTGTAAAGGGCTGTTTGGAATTATATTTAATTTACACAGTTTAAGTCAGATATATATTTATCCATCTGCTATATCTATCATCTACCTATAATCTATCAACCTATCAATATTTTTGATAGCTTTTTAAAAACATTTATATCTAAAATGGCAATATTGCTTAGGGAATATTTCCTCCAACCACTAGAAGCCACTTTCTAAATATACATCAGAGTTATTACATCTAATTATTTGTCTCATTTTTGTATTCACAAAACCAGAATTCAACACCTTATTGGACACTGTTAATTTTGGCAGTAGATGATCTCAGGAGGTATTTATTCCTAAAGGTATGGCATTCTTATTATTATTTCTGTTTATTTTAAATCTCTTTAAAATTCCTTTTTTTTTTTTTGGTTGTTCATTCAAAACTTAATCTTTAAGTAGGTGCTAATTTGCATTACCAGTTGCTTTTCATAACCCTGGCAGGACACTTGTAGAAACACTTTTACCAGCAGAGTATCTTAAGATCCTTGCCCTTACTGCTTTTCCTATATGGGATGAGTCATTTATTTTACTCTGTTTTCCCCCTATCAGCTTGCAATTAGTCTTTGGCCAACAAACACGCTATGCCTTACTAGGTACCTCTTCAAAAAGTACTGAAATGAATGATTCCATCTGCTTTTCCAAAAGCCTTCACTGATATGACATTGGGTCATTATTTATAAAGTACATATATTATATAATATTAGGCATAAATATAAGAAAATATCTAATATTTATATGTTTATAAGCATAAATTGAAATAAACCCCAAAGGACCCACTACCTTAATTAAAGCTAGAACTCTTCAACTTAGCAACCTATTGTATCTTTACATTCTCACCCATCTTCTTCCCCCTTAGTTCTCAACGATTTATCTTAATTTTGCATTTCTCATTCTTTGCTTTATTACATATCCCAAAACAAATTGCAATTTTTTGTTTGTTTGATTTGCAGCTCTCTTAGTTTGCTAGGCTGCTATGTCAAATACCACACAATTGGTTGGATTAAATAATGGAGACTTATTGACTCATGGCTTTGAGACTAGGAGAATTCTAAAATCCAGACAGCAGTAAGGTGATTCTTTTTTCCCCAAATCTGTAACATTCTAGAGCTAGCAGCCAGTGATCCTTGATGTTCTTTGGGTGTATCCCTGCCTTGCAACTCATGGGCATGCCTTCTCCTTTCTCTTTCAAGTTCTGTTGACATCTGGCTTCTGCTTCTTCTACATGGTGTTCTCTGGCTATTTCTGAATTTCTTTTGCTTATAAAGGACTGCAGTAATCTGGATTAAGACCCAACCTCATTCAGTTGGGCCATATTTTAACTAAAAATGACATCTTCACAAGATCCTATTTACAATGAGTTCACACCCACAATAATGAGGATTAAGATGAATAACATGTCTGAATTGGGCCATGTTGTTCAATCTACCACACTTTCCAGAAGTTGCATCATACTCTTCTCTGGCTTGTTTCATAAAATAATGTATTAATGATGCATTCATATTGATATATAAAACTTTGATTTTTTCTTTTCAGTAGTGCATTATATTCTTTCATTTTATATATCACCATTATTGTGTTATTATTTTCTTCTGTCAAATAACTGTGGGTTAGGGAATGGATGTAGCTCAAGTGTTTGAGTGCCTGCTTCCCATGTATGAGGTCCCAGGGTTGATCCCAGTAAATCCTAAAAACAAAACAAACAAACAAATGAGAAAATCAACTCTCATTGCGAAGCAGATGTAGATCAGTGTTTGAATGCCTGCTTCTCATGTGAGAGGTCTTCGGTTCAATCTCAAACCCTGGTACCTTTTAAAAAAATAATAACTGTGGGTTGTTTCCCATATTTTCTATTACAATCATTGCTGCTGAGAAATACCTGACTCCTAGAAGAAATGTGGCTATGTCTTAGACTATTATTTTATTACAGACTATCAGCAAATTGAGTTGTCCATGTAATGCTAAACGTTTTACTATATAATTGTGTTACTTCCCACTCCCTGAAGTGATATACAAAAGCCCTGTTATTATAAGGGATGTAAATTAAAAAAAAAAAAGCTCTTTATTAATCTACTGGGGGAAAAAAAAAAACATTTATTTTAATCCTGATTCTTTGGGTTGGTTATTTAGGCAAGGTTCAGTCTGGACAGCTTGTCTCTCTGCTCCATGGATAACATTTGGGTTCACTTAAACATTTGCAGTTAGTTGACAACCAAATGGACGATTCTCAATGACCTCTCTCACTTATCTTGTACCTCAGCTGAGATGTCTGGAACGGGTAAAATGGCTGTCTTCTCTTTCCAAGTGGACTTCCTTCACAGAAAACACATTCTCAATGAGGATAAAGCAGTTTCCTGACAAACTGGTAGTGTTCCAAGACTGAAAATATTATCAAGCTTCTGTTTGCATCATGTTTGCTGATTTCCCATTGGCCAAATTAAATCACATGATCAAGCCAGGAATGATCTGTGAGGGGACTACACAAAAGCTTGAATACAAGGAGGCATAATTCATTGGTAGTCATTAATCTAACAGTCTTACAAAAGACAAGCAAATGATACCCAAATCTCAGTAGCTTAGAACCAAAAGAGTTTATTTTTCATTCACATTACATAATTGAATATATTTATATATTATATATCCTTTATGGTATGACTGTGGCTTTACTCCATTACAGCATCACTCTGGGAATCTAGTGGACAAAACAATCCTGTTCTCAAATTCCATTCGTATTTTAAAAACTAAAGCAAGCCATTTGACCATATATTTTTAATAGGAAGGGGCATTTTCTATATGTGTGTGTGTATAGTAAACTCTGTAATAGAGTTAATATTTTCTGTAATGCTTGATAAGGTCCAATTTATAAATTATCTATCTAAATGTAATAAAACAGTTTCACACTGTAGTAATATTTTGCATTTACCTGATGTCTGATAAGCATGAGAATCTTATAATAGGTTCAACTGCCATTTATGTTTTCTTTGCTGTTTAATTCATTTATGTCCCTTAAGTACTCGGTTAATTATAAATCTTTTAAATTATTGTTTTGCTTATAAGTACTTTTCTATATTAGTATTTTTCATTATATACTTTTGTTACTGGGTCTTTGTCAGTTATAAGCATTTTTAAAAACCTGTTTTTGTTTTCAATAATTTATGATGTATTTTATTATTACTTATTTGAATTAATTTTGATAATTTTAATTTATGATTTTTTCATGGCTTGAAAATCTGTGGCTGGTTTACAATACCTTTCTGTAATATGAATTCAGATTGTACTGGATTGTGCAAAACTGGTTACACATTTTTATTTAATTTATTTAATTTTATTCATAATTATTACTCTCTTTGTATCCACATCACTTGTGATGTGACTTTGTAACTACTCTCAGCAACAAAGTTAGAGTATATCCCCACTTCTCAAATATGTACTATACATGACTTGATTTGTCCAATAGAATGAGACAAAATTGATACTATGTCAGTTCCATGCTTAGGCATTGAGAGAGTTGGAGTTCTTCCATAATTCTCTTGGAGCCCTGCCATTCCACAGTGTGAAAAACCTCAGGGTGGATGTTGAGAGACATTATAGTCAAGTCATTCCACTTGCCCCAGTTAACAGACCCAACCAGGCCTAAAAAACAGAGTTATGTGATGGTTAGCCTCATTTGTCAACTTGTCTAGGTAATGGTGTCTAGTTGCTTGGTCAAGCTAGCACTGACCAAATTGTACTGTGAGGACATTTTTGTGGACTTAAATCATCAGTGATTTGATTGCATCAATGGCTGATTATATCTGTAGTCAACTGAGGAGATTGCTTTCAGCAATGAGAGACATCTCATCTGTTATTAGTCAGGGCCCTTTAGGGAACAGAATCAACAGGCGGTATCTGTCAATAGTATGAGATTTTATAAGATTCTCTAACATGACCATGGGAATGCACAAGTCCAGGTTCCGCAAGCAGGGTGCAAACCAGGGGCTCTGATGAAAGTCCAATGAAGGTCCTTGATGAGTTTTCAGATGTTGTTGGCTATCCAACGATGAGCTACAAAATTCTCTCTGAATGCTGAAATCACTTCCCTTTTAAGACATTCAATTGATTAGATATAATGTTACTCATTGCTGACTGCAATCTCCCTGGTTGATCCTAGATGTAATCAATCAGTGAGTGTAGTAAACACACTGATGACTAAAGCCCATAAATGTCCTTGTATTACAATTAGCCCAGTGTTTGCTTGACCAAACAACTGGGCACAATTACCTGGCTGAGTTGACTTATTATCCTAACGATCACAGTCCACCCCTTGTCATCTCAGCAACCATACACATTACCTAAAACCATACTTAATCTCTAGGTAAAAACAATAACAGCCATCCATATATATCTATTTCCACCTAACAATAGTCAACTGTCCTTCATACAACCGGAAACACCTTAATTCCCTACAGAGCAGGGTGCAAGTCCTTGGGTAATATTCATGCTTATACTTGACATCCTTAAATATTATGACATGAAACTAATACAATTTTTCATATGATAAAGGAAAATGTTGAGGAAAAAAACAAAGAAATTCATTTTATGTACATATACAATCATAATAATGAAACAAGGAAGAAAGATCAATGACTATTACAGTCCTCATTTCTGTAACTGGTCACATGGTTAAAGTTCATATTTATTGCTATCTTCTTCCATTACCCATTCCATGTTCCCATTACCCACAGCAAGCACATCAGCTGGCCATGGTTCTTTGCTTGGTGGGGTGAACCAAACTTTCATTCCTGATGATTCTGGGCCATTGTTAGTCCTGCTTGGATTAGGTTGCTGCAATTTTCCATTGAGTTTAATTAAAACGCATGGCAGTACTAAGATACGCCCCACAGGATTTCCTGTATTCCAGGCAAACTCTTCGTTATCCTCATTATGTAGATGCAGTCCTATTTCTCCTTGATAGTCAGTACAGTAATTCCCTTCTTTGCCTGTTCATTCAGAGGTAAGAGGAGCCCAAAGGGGCCAGGTGGCAATCTTAACTTCCAGGTCAATGGAATCATTGTTGTTCCCTGGTGGCAGGACTCTTCCTTTTGGAACTAAGACCTGTAGACCAGCAGAGCTTAAGGTTGCAGGGACAGGAAGCAAAAATTTCCCTAGTGGGACAGTAGGGGTAATATTGAGTGGTGGCACTTCCATTTCCACCCCTTGATTCCTGGACCTATGAATCCTGGTTATGGAAGAAACAGCAACAAAGAGTGGACACTGATTTAGAGCATACACTGCCTCCTGGAGAACATTTCCCCAACTGTGCAAGGTATTGCCACCTAGTTGGCACCATAACTGAGTCTTCAAAAGGACATTCCACTGTCTGAAAATAATTTTTTTATGTTTATGTGTTTTTAACTACAAAAAAGGCATAGTGATACAGTATATTTATGTGTGTATCTAAACAAATAATAGAGAAGTGAAACTTTAATATATTTTCTACTCCCACAAGAGATAACCACCTGTATTAGTCAGGATTCTCTCAGGAAACAGAATCAATAGGAGATAACTGGCAATAGTATGAAATTTTATAAGAGTCTCCCACATGACAGTGGGGATGCACAAGTCTAGGTTCTCCAGGCAGGCTGCAAAGCAGGGGCTCCGATGGAAGTCCAATGAAGGTCCTTGATGAGTTTCTGGGAGACATTGGCTGTCCAAAGAAAAGCTGTGAAAACTCTCTGAATGCTGAAATCACTTCCCTTTTAAGGCATTCAACTGATTGAGCAAAGCATCACTTATTGCTGATGGCAATCTTCCTGGTTGATGTAGATAGAATCAGCTATCTGTGAAGTAAACTCACTGGTAACTAAAGCCCATAAATGTCCTTGTATTGCAATTAGTCTAGCGCTTGCTTGACCAAACAACTGGGCACAATTATCTGGCCCAGTTGACACATTATCTTAGCCATCATTTCATCCAATCAGTTAAAGGCCTAAAAGGAGAAGTGATTTCAGCAGTGAGAAGAGAGTATTCCCACCTCTACTTCCGACAGACAGCTTCTTCTGGGGATCTCATCAAGAACCTTCATTGCAGTTTCTGGCTTGCAGCCTACCTTACAGAATTTGGACCTGTGCATCCCCCTGGTCATATGAGATATTTTTATAAAATCTCATAATATTTATAGATATCTTCTGTTGATTCTGTTTCTTTTTTTTTTTTTATTGTGGGTAAAAATCAAATTTTTCACAATACATACCAGTATTTGTAAAATAATATATAAGTACATATGCATATATGTGCATTTGTTTACATAAATGTTATTTGTTATATA
>JAQZBX010045969.1:0-20895 GCA_029593785.1 Cabassous unicinctus | reverse complement strand
CTGGGCACTCCTACGGGGTTGCCTCATGGATGAGGGTGAAGGAAAGCAGCACTATTTGATTCTGCAAAGGCTTGTTAACTGCTGGGGCTTCGGAGGTGAGGTAACAACTGCACCACCAGCTCACAGCTCAGCGGTCCTTCGGGGTACATACTTGTCTCATCCATCCTTGAGAGAAGAAAGGCTTGTCTCCTCTGGCCTGAAGTTGCCCCCCTTGATCTCAGCCTGTAAGAAAGTGAGTCATTTGCATGCTCATCAGAGACTCTGGTCTCCCAGAAGCAATAAACAGACTGACCTCTTTTATCCTCAGGCTGAGTGCTTAAGAAGCAATCAGACCTTTTCAGGCAAAATTCCCTTTTCTCTAAGTGTGTCAGAAGGGGTGACTCATTCTACCGTGTCCCAGGTTAACCTGAACACACACAGCATGGAGTGATAACACCCTAGGGTTCCTAGGAGGGCATGGAAGGCAGGTAGAAGAAGCAGAAAAGAAGCAAAGGATCCCACTGCAGAGCCACAAGGAGAAACTGAGGCCCTGGGTGGTGGGAGCATAAGGTGGGCATCTTGGTGTGGCATCACTTTCAAACACAAACCTCAGAAGATTTCCCAAGGAGATTCCGGAATTGGAACCCTCGTCTGCCATAACTGGACGGTGGCTTTGAGATGGTCTGACCGTACCAAAGGCCACAAATATGTGCTGATCCTTTACCGTATACAGGAGCTGTGCTAGGTTCAAGCAGGTTACGGAAGTGACTTGGAATAGTGCCTGCCCTCGGCATCATTGTGTAGTAGGGGAGCTAAAACTATAATAAAAGGTAGAAAGTCGACACTGTCCAAAGGCAGGTGCACACTGAGTGTATCAGTCTCTAAGGTTACCTTCCCAGGTGTTCTTCCCTTAACCACTGACAGAACCTTGATCTCATTCAGGGTTGGAGAAGAGATTGTTAAATTTCACGAAAGGTAGTTACTTTCTTGGGGTGAGCATGTGACCTAGTAATGGACAAGGGAAATGGGTCACAGAGCTTCTGGGAAAGACTTACCATAGCTATTCCTGCTTCCTGGCTTTGAAAGCTTCTGGTATGATGGCTGGAGCCATAGCAGCCATCTTGCAACCAAGAGATAACAATCTTAAAGATCACTAGGCATCACAATGAGGAAGATGGAGGAGAAGGAAGGAAAGATTTGCCTGGGATTTTAATGGCACCTCTGAGGAGCAGAAACAATTCCTGTAGCTGCCAATTTCTCAACTTCCCAATGTGTGGAAAAAATAATCTCCAGATATCTTAAGGCCATGCTTGGATGGGTTTTCTATTACTTGCAGACAAAATCATTCCAAACTGATACATTTGGATGCTGGGAGGGACTGGAAAAAGGAGAAATTAACTCTCAGTTGAATACCTTAGGGGAAAAAAAGATTGGCAGCCATGTAACTTGGACCTTGACAATATGGTTGTATATGGAAGACTGGAGGAAGGGCATTCTGGAGGAAAAGACCATCTATGCAATTAAAAAAAAAAAAATTAGCATTATTTATTTAGACTCTAGTATCGTCCAGAGAGTGTTCTAAGAACTCTTAACATATAAACTCATTTAGTCTCCAATGAGAGAACAATTATTACCATGTGCATTTTGTAGGGAAGAAATAGCTTCGGCAAAGTTAAGTAACTTTCCTCTTATGTGAATTCAAACTCCAGCCCATCTGACTCTAGAGCATTTGTTCTCAACATCCACATCTTTATTCCCAATCTGTGAATGTTTCACAGATAAAGTGAAGTCTAATCTGAGAGCTGAAGGACGAGTAGGGGTTAGAGAGTCAAAAGTTTTTGGGGAGGAAGAGGATTGTGGGAAGACGGTGGAGCAGAAAGCTCCAGGAATCAGTCCCTCCACCAAAACAACTATTGAACTGGCAGGAACTGTCTGAATCAACTATTTGGAAACTCTGGAACCTAGTGGAACACTGTCCAGGGAAGAGCTGGAGGAAGAGGCTGATAAAACAGTAAATATCAGTGAACTTCACCCTCCCTGCAGCAGCTACCACCCCCATTCCTCAGCCATTTGCCAGGCAGCAGTTGGGATGCAGCCTGGGCTCCAGGTGCAGCTTGTTGGTGCCAGGGCTATAAACACCTTGTTCTCCAAAGTTTGGGAGTGTGTGGTCTGGTCACGGATCATTCCTTTTGACCAGCTATCCAGGTTGCTGGGATTCTGGCTCTTGAAGGCAGCCATTGCTCCAACCCCCATCAGGGAAAAGCAATAGAAGAGTCTTAAAGAGGCAGTACCTATTTTTTTTCTCTTTCCTCTTTCCATACCCCATTTGGAAGCAAAAATAGTTTGGAAAAGTCACAAACTGACATCTCCAGCCCTCAACGACAACAATAACAAAAAGCCTAGCAATCCCAGATGAATGCGAGAACTATATTTTCAGAGTTATAACAACAAAATTCTCAGAATGTCCAATACTCAACAACAAAAAACACAAAACACACAAAGAAATAGGAAAGTACGGCCCACTCACAGGAAAAAAAGAATTTGTCAGAAACCATACTTGAAGCTCAGACATTGGAACTATTGTCAAAGACTTTAAATCAACTGTCTTAAACATATTCAATGAGCTAAAGGGATTTGTACACAAAGAACTTAAAGAAATTAAGAAAATGCTTTCTGAACAAAACAGAAATTATAAAAAGAATCAAACAGAAATTTTGGAGCTGCAACGTACAGTAATTGAGATGAAAAACTCTTAAGATGGATTAAATAGCAGATTTGAAGAGGCAGAAGAAAGGAAAAGTCAATGGGAAGACAAAACACTTGACATTATCCACAGGGAGAAGCAAAAAAGAAAAATAATGAAGAAAAATAAACAGAGTATGGGGAAACTGTGACACATCATCAAGCATACCAACATATGCCTCATTGAAGCCCCCAGAAGGACAAGACAGAGAAAAAGAGGCAGAAAAAGTAGATGAAGAAATAATAGTGGAAAACTTCCCCAATCTGATGAAAGACATGAATATACACAGCTCAACAATTCCAAGCAAGATAAGCTCTAAGAAATCGAAACCAAGACACATAGCGAAATTGTCAAACTCCAGAGACAAAGAGGATTGTGATAGCAGCAAGATAGAAATGACTTGTCACATACAAGGTATCCCCAATAAGATTAACATCAGATTTATCATTGGAAACCATGGAGGCCAGGAGACAGTGGGATGGCAAATTTAAAGTCCTTAAGGCAAGAAAATTGTCAAAAAGGAGTGTGTATCTGGGAAAATTACCTTTCAAAAATGAAGGAGAAATTAAGACACTTAAAGATAAACAAAAGCTGAAAGAGTTCATTACCAGAAGACCTACCCTACAAGAAATGCTAAAGGGAGTCCTTCAGGCTGAAATAAAAGGACACTAGATGGTAGCTCGAAGCCATAAGAAGAAATAAATAATGTTGGTAAAGGTGACTACATAGGTCAATATAAAATCCTGTATTATTGTACTTTTGGTTTGTAACTGTATTTTCTCCCCATCTGACTTATCAATCGAATGTGTAAAATAACACTTTAAATATATATTAATGGGTATACAATGTATAATGATGTAATCTGAGACAGTAACAATATAAAAAGGAATAGATGGAGAAATAAAATAATACCTTGGAGATCTGCAGGTTCAGTTCCAGACCACCTCAATAAAGCAAATATTGCAATAAAATGAATCACAAGGATTTTTTGGTTTTCCAGTACATATTAAAGTTATGTTTACACTGTACTGTAGTCTATTTAGTGTGCAATAGCATTACATCTAAAAAAAAAAAAACAATGTACATACCTTAATTTTAAAATTTTATTGCAAAAAAATGCTAACCATCTTCTGAGCCTTCGGTAAGTTGTAATCTTTTTTGCAAGTGAAAGGTCTTGCCTTGATGCTGATGGCTGCTGACTGATCTGGGTGGTGGTTGCTGAAGGGTGGGGTTACAGTGGCAATTTCTTAAAATAAGATGACAATGAAGTTTGCCATGTTGGTTGACTCTTCCTTTCATAAAAGATTTCTCTGTAACATGCAATGCTGCTTGACAGCATTTTACCCGCAGTAGAGTTTTTTTTCAAAATTGGAGTCAATTCTCTCAAAACCTGCAATTGCTTTATCAACTAGGTTTATATAACATTCTAAATCCTTTGTTGTCATTTCAATGATGTTCACAGAATCTTCATCAGGAGGAGATTCCATCTCAAGAAACCACTTTCTTTGTTCATCCATAAGAATTAACTCTCACTTGCTCAAGTTTCATCATGAGATGGCAGCAATTCAGTCATATCTTCAGGCTCCACTTCTACTTCTGGTTCTCTGGCTATTTCCATCACATTTGCAGTTAATTCCTGCACTGAAGTCTTGAACCCCTCAAAGTCATTCATGTGGGTTGAAATCAACTTCTTAAAAACTCTTGTTAATATAGATATTTTCATCTCCTCCTAGGAACCATGAATGTTCTTAATGGCATCTAGATGGTGAATCCTTTCCAAAAGGTTTTCAATTGACTTTGCCCAGATCCATCAGAGGAATCACTGTCTATGACAGCTACAGTCTTATGAAATATATTTTTAAATAATAAAACTTGAAATCAAAATGACTCCTTGATCTATGGGCTGCAGAATGGATGTTGTTAGCAGGCATGAAAACAACATTCATCTCGTTGTACATCTCCATCAGAGCTCTTGGGTGACCAGGTGCATTGTCAATGAGCAGTTATAATTTGGATAGAATCTTTTTTTCTGAGCAATAGTTCTCAAACAGTGGGCTTCAAATATTCAGTAAGCCATGTTGTCAAGAGATGTGCTGTCATCCAGGCTTGCTGTTCCATTTAGAGAGCCCAGGCAGAGTGGATTTAGCATAATTCTTAAGGGCCATAAGATTTTTGGAATGGTAAATGAGCACTGGCTTCAACTTCAAGTCCCCAGCTGTACTATCCCCTAACAAGAGAGTCAACCTGTCCTTTGAAGCTTTGAAGTCAGGCATTGACTTCTCTCAAGCTATGAAAGTCCTAGATGGCATCTTCTTCCAACAGAAGGCTGTTTTGTCTACATTGAATATCTATTGTTTAATTCAGTCACCTTTATCCATTATGTTAGCTAGATCTTCTGGATAACTTGCTGCACCTTCTACATTAGGATTTGCTTCTTCATCTTGAACTTTTATGTTATGGAGGTGGCTTGTCTCCTTAAACTTCATAAGCCAAACTCTGCTAGCTTCAAACTTTTCTTCTGCAGCTTCCTCACATCTTATCCTTCATAGAATTGAAGAGAAAGCCTTGTTCTGGCTTAGGCTCTGGCTTAAGGGAATGTTGTGGCTGGATCTTCTATCCAGACCACTAAAACTTTCTCCATATCCACAATAAAGCTGTTTTGTTTTCTTATATTTGTCTGTTCAATGGATTAGCACTTTTAATTTCCTTCAAGAACCTTCCCTTTGCATTCACATCTCAGCTAACTTTTTGGCACAAGAGGCCAGCTTTTAGCTATCTCAGCTTTTGATATGCCTTCCTCACTGAGCTTAATCATTTCTAGCTTTTGATTTAAAGTGAGAAATGTGCGTTTTTCACCTGAACATTTAGAGGTCATTGTAGGGTTATTAACTGGCTTAATTTCAATATTGTTATGTCTCAGGGAATAGGGAGGTTCAAGAAGAGGGAGAGAGATGGGGCAACAGCCAGTCAATGAGAAGTCAGAACACAAATAACATTTATCAATTCTGTTCACCATCTTATATGGGAGTGGTTCCAGGCACCCAAAACAATTACATTTGTAACATCAAAGCGTACTGATCACCGATCACCATAACAGAGAAACTGAGGAAAATTTTTGAAATATTGCAAGAATTACCAAAATGTGACACAGAGACACTAAGTGAGCATATGCTGTTGGAAGAATGGTGCCAATAGACTTGCTTGATGCAAGGTTGCCACAAGCCTTCAATTTGTGAAAAATGGAATATCTGTGAAGGACAATAAAGTGAAGCACAATAAAATGAAGTGTACCTGTATAGAGCGGAGAGTTTTATATAATGGAAACTAGGTTGGTGCTAGTCGAATTAGGTTGTTATTAATTTTGATGTTCATTATAACTACAGAGGTAACCACTTAAAATAAACTTAAAAATATAGAGAAAAGGAAAGAAGAAAGAAATCAAAGTGGTACACTACAAAAAAGTAACTAAATACAAAAAAGAGCAGTAATAAAGTAATTGAGGGGAAGCGGGTGTGGCTCAGTGGATAGAGCCCCGTTTACCATATGGGAGGCCTGGGTTCGCGTCCCGAGGCCTCCTTGTGAGGGCACGCCGGCCTGAGTGGTGCAGGTGGGCTGATGCAGCAACCTCACGGCAGGAAGCGGGTGTGGCGCAATGGATAGAGCACCCGTTTACCATATGAGAGGCCCTGGGTTCGCTTCCCGGCACCTCCTTGTGAGGGCAGGCCGGCTCACACGGCGCCGTGGGCTGATGCGGCAAGACCTCACAGCAGGAGAGGGGAGATAAGCAGACACAGAGAAGACACGCAGCGAATGGACACAGCAGCACAAGCAGCAAGGGGGGATAAATAAAAATAAAATAAATAAATCTTAAAAAAAAATAAAAAATAAAAAATAAAGTAATTGAGGAGCAAAATAACATACAGGACATACAGAAAACAAATAGCTAAGTGGCAGAAATAAATCCTTCCTTCTCAGTTATTACCTTAAATGTCAATAGATTAAACTCCCCTATTAAAATGCAGAGATTGGCAGATTGGATGGAAAAGCATGATATATGCATATTCTGCCTACAAGACTCACTTTAGGTGCAAAGACACAAAGAAGTTGAAAGTAAAGGGGTGGAAAAGATATTCCATGCACACAGTAATCAGAAGAGAGCCAGAGCGGCTATATTACTGTCAGACAAAATAGATATTAAGTTAAAAAAAATTACAAGAGACAAAGGATATTACATATTAATTAAAAGTTCAATCCGGTAATAAAATATAATGATTATAAACATATATGCACCTCACAACAGAGCCCAAAAATATATGAAGCAAAAACTGACAGAATTGAGGGGAGAAATAGGTAGTTCTACAATAATAGTCGGAAACTTCAATACAGCACTTTCTATAATTTATGGAACATCTCAGCAAAAGATCAATCAGGAAGTAGAGGACTTGAACAACACTATTAAGCAATTAGACCTAATGGATGTACATAGAACATTCTACCCAACAATACCAGAATACACATTCTTCTCAAGTGCACAAGGAACATTTTCCAAGGTAGACTATAGATTAGTCCACAAATCAAATCTTAACAGAATTTAAAATATTGAAATCATATGAAATTTTAAAATATTATAATTAGAACACAATGTAATAAAACTAGAAGTCAATAACAGAATGAAAACTGTAAAATTTGTAGCCATGTGGAAATTGAACAACACATTATTAAATGACCAATGGGTCAAAGAAGAAATCACAAGGGAAATTAAGAAATATCTCAAGATGAACAAAAACACAACATATCAAAACTTATGGGGTAGAGCGAAGGCAGCACTCAGAGGAAAATTTTTAGCCCAAAATGCCTATATTAAAAAGAGAAAAGATAGCAAATCGATAACCTAACTCATACATGAAGAAATGAGGCCAAGAAGAGCAAACTAAATGCAAAGTTAGTAGAAGGAAGAAACTAGTAAATATTGGAGCAGAGATAAGTGAAGTAGAGAATAGAAAAACAATAGAATTAACAAAACCAAAAAAAATTTTTTAAAGATCAATAAAATCAGCAAATTTTTAGATAGACTGACAAAGAAAGAGGGACAGGAGACACAAATAGCTAAAATCAGGAATGAAATTTGGAACATTTCTACTGACCTTATCAAAATAAACAGGATTATAAGAGGGGACTATGAACAATTACATGTCAACAAATTTGAAATCCTAGATGAAATGGGAAAATTCCCAGAATCATACAAATCTGATGCAAGAAGAAATAGAAAATCTCAACAGATCTATAACAAGTAAAGAGAGTGAATCAGTAATTTTAACCTCCCAACAATGACAAAGCTAGTATCAGATGGTTTCATTGCTGAATTCCACCAAACATTTAAAGATTTAACACCAATCCTTCTTAATTATTCCAAAAAAATAGAAGAGGCAGGATTACTTCCTAATTCATTCTATGAGGTCAATATTACCCTGATATCAAAGCCAGATAAAGAGAGCAAAGAAAAGAAAATTACAGACCAATATCCTTTATGAATATAGATGCAAAAATCCTCAACAAAATAATGGCAAACCAAATCCAACAGCATATTAAAAGAATTACACACCATGACCAAATGGGTTTTATTCCAGGAATGCAAGGATGATTCAACATAAGAAAATCAATGTAATTAATAGAATGAAGGAGGAAAAAAACATATGATCTTTTCAGTTGATGCAGAAAAGGCATTTGACAAAATCCAACATTCATTCATAATAAAAACACTCAGAAGATTAGCAATAGAAGGGAACTTTCTCAGTATGACAGAGGACATTTATGAAAAACCTATAATGAATATCATATTCAATGGTGAAAGACTGAAAGCTTTCCCCCTAAGACCAGGAACAAGACAAGGATGCCTGCTGTCACCACTCTTATTCAACAATATACTGGAAGTTCTAGCCAGAGCAATCAGGCAAAAGAAAGAAATAAAAGGCATCCAAATTGGAAAGGAAGAAGTCAAATTTATCTCTATTTGCAGGTGCCATGATCCTATATAGAGAGAATCTACTAGAACTAATAAATGAATTCAGCAAAGTTGCAGGGTACAGGATGAATACACAGAAATCTGTTGCATTTCTATACACCAATAATGAACAATCTGAAAAGGAAATCAATGAAACAATTCCATTTACAATTGCATCTTAAAGAATAAAATACTCAGGAATAAATTTAACCGAGGAGGTGAAAGACCTGTACACTGAAAACTATAAAACATTGCTGAAAGAAATGAAATAAGACCTAAATAAATGGAATGACATCCCATGTTCATGGATCAGAAGACTTAATATTGTTAATTAATTAAGTCTTAAGTAATATTAAGACAATATTGTCAATACTGCCTAAAGCAATCTACAAATTCAATGCAATTCTTGTAAAAATCCCAGCAGCCTTGCTTGTAGACATGTAAAAGCTGATCCTCAACTTCAAGTGGAATTGCAAGGGGGCCAAAATAGCCCAAACGACCTTGACAAAGAAGAACAAGGTTGGAGGACTCACACTTCCTGATTTCAAAACTTACTTCAAAGCCACAGTAATTAAAACAGTGTGGTACTGGCATAAGGACAGACATATAGATCAATGGAATCGAATTGAGAGAACAGAGTTGAATCTACACATCTATGGCCAGGTGATTCTCAACAAGCATGCCAAGTCCATTCAATGGGGAAAAAATAATCTCTCCCACAAATGGTGACAAATGGTGCCAGGACAACTGGAAACCCACACGCAAAAGAATGAATGTGGACCCCTTCTCTTATCACATACAAAAATGAGTTCAAAATGGACCAAGAACCTAAATATAAGAGCTAATACTATAGAATTCTTACAAGCAAACATAGAGAAATATTAAGGACCTTGTCATAGGAAACAGATTTTTAGATTTTATACCGAAAGCATAGGAAACAAAAGAAAAAAAAAAGATAATATGAATTTCGTAAAAATTTAAAATTTTATGCATCAAGGGAAATTATCAAGAAAGTGAAAAGACAATCTGTGGGGGACAGAAGCAGGGGGGACCTTTTTAGGCCTGGCCTGAGGGTGGGGGGGAGGGGGTGGAGAGAAGAGGAAATTTGAGGAATTGACACCACTCTGACTATCACATCGACAGCCAAGAGCAGTCTGTGGCTCTGCAGCACGTAACTGGGCAGCCCTCACTGAGATGGAAGAAGCGAAGGAGGCGTAGACAGAGAAGCAGATGGCCAGTGCAGCTTTGGACACGTGGACTTTAGAGCCTGAGAAAGAGCCAAAGGGAATGTTTCGTGGGCATCCAGACGGCCAGAGCCCACCCTCAAGAATGAGCTGGGGCACCGAGGGGTGGACCTGGATTTCTTCAATGCAGATGACTGAAACACCAGGAGAGAATGCATGTCCCAGGGAGACCATAAGAAGGGAAAAGAGACAAGCCTGCATTTAAGAGCTCCTTGCAATGACAGATACAGGCCATTATTACATTTTGTCAAAACCTATAAAAGTGTCCGGTATACAACGTAAACCGTAATGTAAACCATTGACCATGGTCAGTAACAATGCGTCAATATTTGTCAATTATAACAAATAATTATAATAAATAATTATAACTCATGTAATTTGTTATTAATAGGGGAAAATGTGAGGGAGAGGAGTATATGGGAATCCCCTATATTTTCTATGTGACTTTTCTGTAACCTAAAGTTTCTTTGAAAATAAAGTGAAAAAAAAAAAAAAGAGCTCTTTGAAGGAGCCTGATTAGGGGTGGCTTAGCTTTCCCCACTTGAGGGTTCCCCCAGGAAGGGGGAGGCCTCAGATCCGGAGAGAAGCGAGTTTTGCCACCAGTCCTGAGCGTTCAACACCAGGGGAAGTGGCGGATCAGGCATCCATGGGATTCACCTGCACAGAGACTGGTCTTGCGGAGGGCAAATTGGAGGGGCAAACAGCAGATGCTGGGGTGCCAGGAATTGAAGAAGAAAGCGAAGGCATCTGGCATGGGCTCGAGCTTCCTCCGCTGTGCAACTGAGCTCAAGCCCTCCAGTAAGGATGGGTGCAACCAGTAGGGAAAACTGCCTGGCAGTGGGAAACGTGTCCACCCTAGGTGGACAGCCAACAGAAATACCCACGCGTGGCCGCCAAGCATGCCAGAAGTTTCACAGCAGCTCCGGGCACGAAGGCTCCAGACAGGGAGGAGCCTGGCGATGGGTGGAATGGATAGACGAATGTTCATATCATTTGTGCGACAACCTTCGCAATCCAGATAAACTTACCAGGGGCGCACTGCGAGCAAAGGGTGGCAGGTGCAAATGGTGCAGGCTGCAACTTGCCCTTTAGATCAAGGTCAAAGACTGGCACGAGTGGCCAGGAGAGGGGTGACCTTAGCGAGGAGCCGAGTAGTGAATGGGAGGAGCCGAGGGGCGTCTGGGGGCTTGTTGTCTTTTGTTTCTTGTTCCTGGGGGTGGGGTGTTACACGGTATGTCCAGCGCGAGGTTGTTATCAGATTTTGTCTAAGTTCTTGGACTATGCTGCGGAAATGAATTTCAAAAGCACGTCGGATTAGTTAGGCCAGTAAGGTAGGGAGGGATGAGAAATGGGAGAAAAGAACAGATCGTGGGTCCCAGAGGGAAGAAGGGGCTGAAGAGTGATAAAGAGGGCTGGTTTATAGATTACAATTTCCCATTATAGATTAAAAATGCCCAGTTTTTACTTGTGGGTTGATCCATGCGGTGGGGGGTGGGGTATGGGGAGAGCAGGGCGCAGAAGGCAAGAGGGGCTCTTGGGAGAGAGCGGAGAGTTATTTGGCCTTTGCGCCTGCTTTTTAAACCATTAATTATTCCTTTGCTAATGACATGAGAGGAGTCCCAGCTGTTTGATGTTTTGATTGATTACCCCACCCATCAATCCCCTGGGTAGGCCCAATGATAATGTCCCTGGAGAATATGAGGCTTCTCCTGGCTTCCAGAGAGAATCTCATGCTGCATGGCAGAAATCTCGCGAGGGTCTTCCAGCAGCCATCTTGGGGGGGTATCGATATCCACGTGGACTTCTTGCCAGGTTCCAGATCCATCCATTGATTCCCTATATGAAGCCTGCTTCAAGGTTGTCCAGCGAGCTGCAGGCTTGGCTGCACTGTGCTGTGTGTGCATGCCAGGCTGCAATACAAGTTTACTTTAAAAAGATTAAAAACTCCGGAGGAGCCCAGGGACCTGAGTAAACTCCAAATCCTGGGGCAGGCTTTGGCCAGCTCCTGCTCGGTCCCTGAATCCTTGCGTGTCCTTCTGCTCCCTGCAACCATCCCTGCACCTGCAGCCCTTCCAGGCCTCACCCAAGACGGGGGAAGGCCCAGGGCAAAGGCAGGTGCCCTCCTGCTCTCTCCCACGCTCTCACCAGGTCATGGGGCTTCCCTCCCTGCAGCCCCAGAAGAGGCGCCTGCTTCTGGGCCCACCCTCGGGGCTGTTTGTAATGATTTGGGCCCCTTGCCAGGCTGAAAGGTGTGGTCAGGGCAGGGACCTGGAAAACTATGGATTTCTCGGGAATCAGGGAAGGCCGCCTGGCTCACATTTCCAGCACAAGTGTCGCTTTCCAGGAAAATGTTCCCTGACCCTTACCAGGCCAGGGATTCTAGAATCTGGGTTCAGGCCGGTCTCACAATGCCAGCCTTTTCCAGTCCGAGCCACCATCACCTCGCACCTGGACCATCAGTGGGCTCCCCACTCCCTCTTTGACCCCACAGGCTGCTCTTCACACAGATCTTATTAGCATGAGTAGATCACGTCCCTTTGCTCAGAGCCCGCCAGGGATGACCTGTGCCCCCTGAAGC
Source organism: Cabassous unicinctus (assembly GCA_029593785.1). Taxonomy (NCBI): domain Eukaryota; kingdom Metazoa; phylum Chordata; class Mammalia; order Cingulata; family Chlamyphoridae; genus Cabassous; species Cabassous unicinctus. The sequence continues at coordinate 8,350 of JAQZBX010045969.1, read as the reverse complement.
AAAGTCAAATTCCCCGCAGGCTCCAAAAGGCTCTATGGGCTGGTTCCCCTTGTCTCTTGGGTCTCCTCCCACTGCCCCTCTCAACTGCTCCACTTTTGCCACACTGGCTCTGCAAACCAACATGCCTAAAAGTATGCTTCCTTTCTCCCAGCCATCTTCTCCCAGCTCCAGAGACCTGCAGAGCCCATTGCAATAGAACACTGTGAGTTTCCTGCCTCCCCAAAATACAGCTTTCTGCCCCCAGGTTTATTATTCAAGATTCCCAGTAGACATCATGAACGGCTCAGGCCTCATGCCGAGCCAGAAGCGAAGGGTCACACCCAGAGGGAGCAATTATGGGCTTTTTGTCCTTGTTCTTTCGTGTCCAAATTGCATCCATAGCGTTTATAACTCATTTGGTTTATATTCAAAGAAAATGCAAACACACATTACAATGGAAAGCAGGGCTGTGACTCAGATAGCCTGTCCTTCTATTATCTGCCCAACTGCCTGCCTGGCTGCCAGGGAGCCTTTGCGTAGGACCCAAGCTTTTTGTCTGAAGCCATAAGGGAGGTAGATCCAAACAGTGACCTTTCCCTTTGGCTTTGGCTCCGCATGTTTGCCAAGCATTCGCATGTTCTCTCTCCTCGCAGGTTCGCCATGATTCAGCGCTGTCCTTATTTTAACAAGGCTCTTTTCAATCCAATGACACCTGCAAAACCATCATGGCTAAACTGGCCGGCTAGGGACTCTCATAGAATCATGGCCAGTTCAGCAGTCCCCAGCTGGCAGCACATTCAGCCTGCAGATGAAGTCAGTTTGTTCTGCAAGATTTTTTTTTTTAATATGAATCAGGGAGCTCAGGGGGTTGAGTGCCTGCTTCCCATGTACAAGGTCTCGGTTTCAATCCCTGGTACCTCCTAAATATATATGTTTATGAATCAACATTTAAAAATTGAGAGATTTCACATGTAAACAGTGGCAGGTACTGATGGCTACCTATCCAGTGTCTATTTCTCCCTCTTCTTTGGGTATTTCATGCAGGCAGCAATGGGCCCAGCTAACATACTACATTTCCCAACCTCCCTTGCAGCAAGGTGAGACGATGCGACTCAGTTCTGGCAATGAGACGGAATAGGAAGTAGGTTAGTGGGCCCCTTTTCCACTTCCCTCCTTTCTTCTTTCTGCATCTGGAATAAGGATAAGATGGCTGGAGCTCCAGCAGCCATTCTTGAAACTATTAATTGACTTTGAACATGGAAGCCACAAGCTGGGATGGTACAGGAGAAAACGAGAAAGAACCTGAGTCCTTGGTGATACCAAGAAGCTGCAATCCAAGCCCTGGACTGCCTGCCATTAGACTTCTTTTCCACGGGCAAAAAATAAACTCATTACTTTCTTACCTAAGCCCCTGTAATTGTGGGGTTTCTGTTCTCAGTAACTAACCTAATTCTGAGACATTACTTCTCTTGAAAAAATCAAAATATCTAGTAATTTGGGTCTACATTTTCTTTTAAAATAACAGCTTTGTTGAGATATAATTCACATATTCTACAATTCACCCACGTAAAATGTACAATTCAGTGGCTTATAATATGTTTACAGTGTCATGCAGCCATCACCACTATCTAATTCCAGAACATTTCATTGGCCCAAAAGGAAACTCTGTACCCATTAAACAATCACTATTCCCCTCTCCTGCAAGCTCCTGGCAACCACTATCTACTTTCTGTCTCTATGGATTGGCCAGTTCTGAATATTTCATATAAATGGAATCAGACAGTATGTGGTCCTTTGTGCTTGGCTCCTTTCACTCAACCTAATGATTTCATGGATCATCCATGTTGTAGCATGTCTCAGAGCTTCACTGCTTGCTATGGCTGAATAATAGTCCATTGTATGGATGTACCAGGTGTTGTTCATCCATTCATCAGTTGATGGACACCTGGGCTGTGGGCGTTCTCTCTTGATGGGCAATTATGGGCTGGAGTTGAGTCACTCTCCCCCACATAAAAAAGGCATTCGTTTCCTGCCCATCTGATGTCTCCCCTCTTGTGACCAGGTGCCATGGGCGCCATTCCTTCCCCTTGCACACCTGTTATATTTGAGTAGAAGAATATTTCTCGGTTTCTAGGTCTCTAATGAAAGTTGGAGAACAAAAAGCCAATGGACACAGTCATAGCACTTTTCTTACCTTCAATCCACTGTGTCCAAAAAGTTCCTGCCTGACCCCTGCAGGCATTTGAGTTTGCAGTCCCTGATCTAGTTCAGTTCATCATTTAAAAAAGAGACACGGGGAGTATATTCATCCTTCTTTGTCTCATTCCCTCTTGGAATACACTCTAGCTTGTTGATGTTCTTCTTAAAAATGTAGTTGAGGGGGAAGGTGTTTAGGTAGGGCGATGCTGGGAGATCAAAGGGGCCATGTCTCCCATTTAAGAAAAAGGCATATTACTTCTCCTCTCCCTTAGCTAGGAGAGAGAAAGGGGCCCCAGATGCTCACCCTAAAGCTTTGCATCTGACCAGCATATCACACTTGAGTCTTGCAGCAGCCCTGGTCTTAGACTCCCAGGTGGGGTGACCCATTCCTTATGCCCAGGGCTAATACCCAATCCCAGGGGTCCCAGAAGAGTTTCTGCTGGTCCTCCAAATAGAAGACAACATTGCATACAAAATGAAAGGCAATGTTGTACACGCCACTGCGCAGAGCTGCGAGCGGGTGTCGCTATATAAGGCATGCCAAGGCGGGGCTGCCAGACCTTTTTTTTTTTCTGGTTGGTTGTTATGTTTTTAAACCTTCTTTCTTGAGGGTGACAGATCTCTATTTTGTCACTTGAAGCTTTTTATGGATCCCAGAAAAAAAATTATGTTCTTGGTGCAAATTCATTCCTTCTGGTGTGGGACCCTTTGATTGGATTGGATTCAGTTGGGGAGACTTTGATTGGAGTACTTCAGTGAGGCGTGACCCAGGGTGGGTCTTGGTCCCCTTGCTGGAGGCCTTTATAAACAGAGAACTGAAAGCAAGACACAGAGGAAAAACGCCGCAGAGAAAGAACCCAGGAGCTCAGAGGGGAACCTGGGAAAGAGGAAGCCATGGACAGAGCAGCCAGAAGCTGTAGCGATGAGACCCAGAAGAGAAGCAGATGCCTCCATGTGCCTTGCCATGTGGAAGGAGCCCAGGATCGCCAGCAGCCAAGCTTTGGTGAAATAGCATCTCTGATGATGCCTTGATTTGGACACTTCCATGGCCTCAGAACTGTAAGCTTTTAACCTAATAAACTCCCATTGAAAGAGCCAACCCATTTTTGGTATATTGCTCCCAGCAGCTTTTAGCAAACTGAAACAGTCATTTATTCTGTCAAGGGGGAGAGGGCATTCAAATAGCCTTTTTCCCCTATAATGATGGTCCTAAAAGGTGGTAACTTGATTATCTTTTTAACACCTTAACTAAAAAAACTTGGCAGCCTTAATGAAGCCCCTCAAAAAAATTTTTTTAATGATTCAATAAACCTCAAGAATGGGAACCACCCCCTCCCCCAGAGAGCTTTAATCCTATGTCTCCTCATGATCCACAGAAGAAAACCATGACATATAGAAGGCAGGCATCCAGCCTCCCACTTTACAAATGAGAAACAAACAGGCTCTGCTCAGTGGGGGCATTGGCCTAAGGTGTCCCATTGGCTCTCAAAGCCCCCACCCCACCCCACGCTGCCTCTGAAATGTCTGTTTCACAGAAAAATTGGGAATTACAATTTTGTTGACATCCTTAAGGTTTGCAAACATCTAGGTCAGCAACAAAGTGACAGATGAGGGAACTTCAAAGTCAAAGTCGAAGCAGATGAGCATATGCTCCCCTCCAGAGTTGACAGATATGAGGACACGAAAAGGGCGGGGGGAGACAAGGGCTGACAGGCGAGACCCTGGAGACAGCACCTCTTGTTCTGGTCCATGTGTGTCTGCTTGGGGAGCTACAGCCAAAATTTTGTCTTGCTTGAAGTTTATGGGGTAGGGGAGGGCAGGCGGGGATGACAATCTTGGTCCAGTCTGAGGTTTGCAAATTAGCATGCCTTCAGTTAAATCCGAGTCTCTGGAACAGAGACCTGGACCAGGTGAAGTGAATTGTGCCTTTGGGTAGAACTGTCATTAATTGGCAGAGGGACAGCCTTTTCTGCTTTTTCCTAATTTCTGGCTTTCACAGCCCAGTAATCACCCAAGCACCAAGTCAGAGCTGATGAACAGTCCAATTCAGAGTCTTGCTATTGCAGGCCTCCCGGGATAAACCAATGCGGGTACAGTTGCACCCTTCCTTACAACAAAGCTGGAAAATGAATGCAAACAGATGACAGCTTTGGCCTTTCTTTTGGACGAGGCGAGTGGGAAAAGCATTGGCCATGGTTTTCTCTGGCAGGTCACAGTTGGGATGGAGGTGGGGTGGGACCATGCTTTGAACCATTTTTTTTTTTCCATATTGTTTACTTCCCGGTTGTAGCTGGGATGACAGATGCTCAAAGTAGGAGAAAGGAAAACAGAAACCATTTTAAGCCTATTATATGAGAAGCTGTCTGACCAGTAAGATGGGTATGACAGTTTGAATTCACGTATTCAGCAAGTATTTGTTAAACCCAGAAAAGATTGTTCTTGAGCTAATCCATTCCTGTGGGTTTGGGGCCCTTTGATTGCATTAAATTCAGTTATGAGGCCTTGAGTAGAGCATTTGATTAGATTGCTTTAGGGCTTTTGATTGGACTAAGTCAGTGCAGCATGACTCAGGTTGTGTCTCCACCCTCTTGCTGGGTCTGATATAAACTGAGAACACACAGAGAGAAGAGACACAGAGAAAGGGAGCTCTACCATTTTGACCCTGCCATGTGAGAGAGGACTCCAGGTTCACCTACAGCTACAGAAAGACAGAGAAGCCCTGAGAGGCTCAAGGAGATGAGGCTCAGGGAGAGATGCCTTATCACCCACAGCTGAGCTCGAGGAGAAAGTGGAGACAGAGGCTGGCAGACCCACCATCTTGCCTCACCACGTGGCAGGACTCCAGGATCACCAGTAGCTGACCCTGGTGAGAAGGCATCTCTGATGGTGCCTTGATTTGGACATTTCATGGCCTCAGAACTGTAAGATTTTCTGCTAATAAAATTTCTATTATAAAAACCAACTCATTTCTGGTACTTTGCATCAGTAGACTTTGGTAAACTAAGGCAGTGGGGGATGGCAAGAAGAGAGAGAAAAAATGATTAGGACTCAGTTCTCCTCCCAGTGATATTTGCAGGGAAACAGCAGAGGATATAAGTGCTTGGGGATGGGGGTACAAGAGCATGGAGGGGCAAGGAACCGTCACTTGGAGGGAAATGAGGGAAGGCTTCCTGGACTTCTGGAAGGGTAGACACAAGAGGACATTTCAGACAGAAGGAATAACTGAAAGGAGGATAAGCAGCTGACTTCTGGGGTTTCAGTTACCCAAGAAATGACAGTGGGAGTGAAATAAGGAAGAAATAACTTCTTAGGAAACATGAATGATAATGAACATATGGATCAGGGGAATGCAAATTAGGAGCACAGTGAGATATCTTCCTACACAAACTAAGTTGACAAAAGATAAGAAATCTAGCAATGTGGTGATTTGGTGAAGATTCAAATCAGCAGGAAGGCACGCCCACAGTTGGTGGGTGTGTGAAATGTTATAAGGACTTTGGAGAACAACAGAGCACTGTCTCTCCCTGCCACCCAGCAATTCCATTCCCAGTTGCATGTGTGCTTTGAGCTATGTATATCATGACAGCAAGTCCTGGAAACAACCCAGAGTTCACTGGCAGACATGGGTGGCTCCATTCAAGGTTTATTTATGGAATACTATGCAGCCAGGAAAATGGAGCAAGACTGTTCTCCCCAAAGAGATCCTGGGCTGACTCTCTTCCGCAGAAGTTGAGTTGTGAGTCCAACCCTAAACCAATCCATTTGGCCAGGAGGATGGACTGTGATCATTGCTTAAGCCATGCAGTGGTCCCTTCTGAGGCCAAGAGTTGGGTCAGTTCCACCAAACCATGCAGCTGGGAGAAGTGGTTGGGAGAAGTGGTTCCCCAAAGGAAATGTGGTATGCTTTGGAGGACAATGTTGGTGCCCTTCCCAGATCCCCTCAAGTCTCTTTCAACATGTCTTGGTGACCATCCCCTACTTCTCAGTGCTTTGCTGCTTAGGGTTCCTGTAGGCACTCAACATCCAAGGGGAGATCCCTAGGAATTTATGTCCCTGTGCCCCACTCCCCCAGGGTGGCCCGTGGCCAGTGCCTGACCACTGAGGCTCAGCTCCCAGCTATAGAGCTCCCCTCAGGGACAAGACTGAGGCTGGGACTTCACCCGAAGTCTCATCCTTGGCTTCTTCGCCTTCCTTGTCCTGCTGCTTCCACTCCTTTATCCTGTTTCTCCTGGGAACATTTGTATCTTTGACTCAGCGTCTGTTTCTGGGAGAATCTGACCTGAGACAGGTACCATTTTATCAGAAGGTGAAAGATACTGAGCGGCAAACACAGCAAGAGGCGTAGTGGAGAGAACCAGGTTTTATCAACTTGGATAATTCGCTAACCTCTCTGGCCTTGAGCTTCCTCATCGGAAAACAAAAGAGCAGACTAGGCCATTTCCAGAAGGAGCAACTATGAACGGAAAGAAAACACATGGACATGTGCTCAGCATCATGAACAGTCAAAGGAATGCAAATTAAAACATTTTCCACCTCTCAGACTCTCATGAGTCAGAGAGAATGTCAGCCCCAATGTGGGGCACTCTTCTTTACTAACGAGAGTAAAGAACTCAAGAAGTAACCTTTGCTCAACCTGAGCCCTGACCCCCCAGGACCCCCTTATCACCCCCTCCAAGTACCCATGGGGTTCCAAGGATCCCAGTTAGAACCACTGAACTAGGTGGGCCTCCAAGGCCCCTTCTCTTTTTGACCTGCTGGGATTCTAATAATACCTCTTCTATTCAAAGTGGCTGAAAGGAAAAAAAGATAAAAATGTGTCACTGGGCCATTCAAAACAGTGAAGAATCATCATGCTTTAAATAAAGAGTAAGAGTCAAGTGGCTCCTGACTTAGCACTGACAAATAAAAGAACCATTGTCCCCAAAAGAAAGCTTTTGTGTGGGAAACACTCCAGGCTCGGTGAATGTGGTTTTGACCCAAAGTCTAGACACTCAATATTGGCAGCCCAGAATAGAGGCCCTGCACCACCATCCCCATTACACACACATTTTATTTTCTGTCTGTCTCTCCCCATTAGAACAAAAATTCCCTAGAGCAGCAGCTTGGGGCTGTTTTGTCACTGCCATGTCTCCAGGACATAGTAGATGCTTAACAAATACTTGTTGAATAAGTGAATGAATGAATGAACAAACAAATGAGCGAGCATGGGCTTGATCAATCAGACTTCATGCAAGAAGACACCAACAAACAGCCCTTAGCCACATCGACATTGAGACCAGAAGAGGAAGGGAGGGTTAAAGAGAGCTCAGAAGCTTCCCCTCCTCTCCACCTGGCCATTAGCTGCCTCTAAATAGGATCACCACCACTGTCTAGCAATTTCTTCATTAGTGAGCCGGAGCCCCCACGTGCCTCCCCTAGTGTACCCATGAGTCAGCCCTGCCTTCCTGGAGGTGACATCTCAGGCCAGTGGTGAACATGGAAGTCTCCAAAGTATGTCCTGTAGAATCTACCCCATGGGCGAAGGTAGGACTGCTTGGGGTAAGTGGGTCTCCACAGGGAGTGGGGAGCAAAGAGAAAGGAAGGGTCTCCCAGGAGAAAGGAGGAAGGTGGACAAGAAGAGGCAAGGCAGGAATGCCTGAGATCTCCCTGGAGAAGAAGTAGAGTTCAGGGTGGGGGCAGGGAAAGTATGAGATGAGCCTGGAGTGCCTTGTGGTGCCAGAAAATAGGAAAGTGTTCGAAAGAAAGATGGCATGTTGTTGAAAGGACACTGACCTCAAAGAGCTCCCAATGGTCCACGCTAAAACAATTTGAGCAACACATCAAGACATAAAATAGTATGGGATTTTAATTCATAGATTGAAATGTACATCCATGAGTCCATACTGATACAAAGAAATGATTGGATAAATAGATGGGGGAGAAGGCACAATTTTACCTTACAAAAGAATTCAGCTTAGGGAAGCGGGTGTGGCTCAATGGATAGAGCTCCCGTTTACCATGTGTGAGGCCCCAGGTTCGCTTCCCGGGGCCTCCTTGTGAGGGCAGGCGAGCCCGCGTGGCGCGGTGGGCTGATGCAGCAGGACCTCACAGCAAGGGGGAGATAAGCAGATATGGAGAAGACACACAGTGAATGGACACAGCAAGCACAAGCAGCAAGGGAGGGGATAAATAA
>JAQZBX010045968.1:0-20891 GCA_029593785.1 Cabassous unicinctus | reverse complement strand
AAATATTTCCTCTCCCCTCTGAATCCTCGACAATCAGTCCCTGTTAGTAGAGGAGGAGATTGGGAGATTTGAATATCTTTAACCCCTTGCAGGCTCCAAGGCAAACAATGGCGCAGCCCCACCCAGCCTGGACTGGCTCTCTGGACAGGGCAGACCAAACCTGGGAGTCAAAAGCAGGGTGTCAGCCCCAGGCTCTCTCCCCCCTCTCCTGTGGAGTTCTCAACAATTAGTCCAGGCTATAAGAGAGGGAGATTGTGAGGGTCGGGTTTCTCCAGTCCTTCCTAGGCTCCCAGGGCAAACTGCCTTGTGGAGGGGACTGTGGGATTCCGCAGCCCAAATTTGCACGTCAGAACCTGTGTCAGCCTAAGGCTGTGTCCCTCTCTCTCCCCTTTCCGGGAGTGGTAGATCCCTGGAGCCCCCTGTGTCTGTAGTCGCAGGCCCAGAGGCCCGAGAATTCTAAAGAGTGTGGGGGAGGGTGCCGGCAGCAGCAGCCGCTGTTGATCAAAAACTCACGGGTCTGGTTCTGTCGTCGCGATTTCTCTCTTTTGTCCCTCTCTCCTCTCGATGGTATGCAGTCTTCCCCTGCTGTCCTAAACCCTAGAAGATCTATTTTGGGTCTGTTTCAGCCTGTTCTCTAGCTATTTTTCTGGAGAGGAGATTCCTATGTGTTACTAGTCAGCCATCTTCCCAGAAGTCTCCATCAGGATATATTTTTGAAAAGATATACATCAAGCATAATAGAATGGTTGCCCATATGAGGGAGAAAGGGAATGGGAGGGAATGTGGGGGCAAAAAGGAATACATACTTCAAAAAAATTGAACAAGAGAGGCCCTTTGTGACTGAATGAGGATAATGTGCCATGAATTGAGGAGTTTGCTAAACCTTATCTTCTGTCGCTGAAGCTTAAAAAGCAAAACAAAACTAAAATGTAAAGAGGCCAAATAACATAAACAAAATAGAGACATTTGTGAAAGCAGAACCTTGGAAACCCCAGGACCACCTGGTTTCACAGAGAAGTCCACCAAACCTTTAAAGAACAGAAAACTCCGTCTTCCGCCATTTCACAGCAGAAGAAGAGAAAGTTTCGAAGTGACTTTTATGAGTGCAGAATAATATTGGCAGCAGAGCCCGACAAAGATAGCACAGAAAGAAAGCCATAAGTATTCTCACATGGCCACTGGTGCAAAGATCCTCAGTAAAATGTCAGCAAACAGGCTCCAGTCATACCTTAAAAGAATAATTCATCACGATCAAGCAAGGTTTACTTCAGGAACTTAAGGATGATTTAAATAAACATAGTTTAACAAATCAGCTGATGAAGCTATGAGTCTTTTGTCCCAAAATATGCTGAAAAGGCATTTGATAAAATTCAATATCCTATTTTTTTAAATTAAATCCTTTTAATAAGACAGAAATGTATGGAGCTTTTGTCTACGGACACACACATCAACCCAAAAGTTGCCATTATGCTTACTGGAGAAACACTAGAAGCATTCTAGTAAAGAAAAGAAAATATCCTTGCCATCATCACTGCCATTTAATATTGCTTTGTACTAGCCAATGCAGTTAGACAAGAGAAAAAAACTAGAAGTATAAAAATTAGAAGCAGAGGGTATATTTTCATCATTTTAAAATAATTTGATTGCTTACCTGCAAAACTCATAGTCAACTGGAAAATTATTAAAATAATAATAGTATTCAAATGTATAATTCATATTAAAAAGGAATCAAATAAACTTCATATATAAATTCAACAAGTATGAAATTACGATGGCAAGAAAGATGCCATTTAAAATAGCTTCTAAAAAGATCAAGCACCTAGGAGTAAATTGAATAAGCAGTGTGCAAGTCAATTCTGAGGAAAACTTATGTATTCTCTGAGGAATACAAAATAAGGCAAATAAATGAAAAGACACACCATGCTCTTGGCGAGGGAGGTGAATCTTGTAATGGTATAAATCTTTCCTAAATTAATCTGTTTATTTAACACCATCCCAACAAAAAGACCAATTGGATTGTTTTCATAAGCAGGAAATTTGCTCTCTAATGCTTACATGGGAAAAGTATATAAACAAAAATGGCCTGGAAAATTCTGTAAAAAATGAAAAAAAAGGGAGAGGGCTGGCTCTAAAATATATTCAAGCACATATATGTAAATTTTGTTTTTGAATGATGTGGTATTTCAAATTAGTGGGATTATATGGTTTATTCAAAAATGTTTTTTCACTTAGATTGGCAAAAATAAAGTTTGATAACACAAAGGTTGGCAAGGATATCGGACAGCAGACTCTTCTTTGCTGCTGATAAAAATGTCCTGCTGTGGGTGAGGGCCACTTGTCATGAGCTATAAAAATTACAAATGCGTATGCCCTTTGATCCAGCAACTCTATCTTGAGGATTTTACTCAATCCATATACTCACCCATGCAGCCTTGCTGTTCATAGCGAAGGTCTGGAAACCCACACAATCATCAGTAGGAACTAGTTGCCTAGTTGTGTAAATTATGATAGCTACACATAATGAAATGTTCTCTTCCTGTAAGAGAGAGAATGGAGAAACGATTTTTCACTGATATTGAAAGACCTCCAAGATGCATTGCTAAGCGAAAACCCCAAGACCCAAAATCCTGTGTGTTGTAGGCTACTGGTGTGTAGAAAAGGAGGGAAAAAAGATACGTTTGTTTTGCCTCATAGATACTAATTTATAAACAATATTTGGAAGGATAACAAGAAAGTGAAATTATGGTTACTGGCATATGTGCACGCATGTTGAGACGTTGAGAGGTGGGGTTGGAACTGGATGGGTGAAGGAAGACGTTTATAGTTTGCCTTTTTGTACTTTCGGTTGTTTGAATTAAATGACTGCGTTACCCATTAGAAAGGAGGTACCTTCCCCCTTGAGCTAGGTGTAACCTCACTCAGAGATCAGGATCTGTGTCCCCAGCAGTTATAGGGACACAGTGGTCAGATGCCTAACACAACCTAAGAAAAGCAAAGTGGTCTGTGCCAGCAGACCCAGGGAAATATCCGGAGCAGGCTTGGCTGGAGTGTTGTCCTGGTGATCCCAACTGTGGAGGGTCCTTCTGGAATCAGAAGTTGACAGGGACCTACTATGGCCTGATGAAGGGAGCACTGCCCTCAATGAGGAAGTTATATTCTGAGTATCCCAAAGGAGTAGGGCACCAGAGAACTCATAAAAGCACCCACTAGAGAAAGTGTCCACTTGAAAGGCCTCTTGGTCCCAGAGGGCATGAGGCCACTTTGCGACTGTACTAAGCAAGTCGGAACCATTTTTGCCTCGTTACCTCGCCTCCCTCCTTGCTTGGATTTTGCTGAGTTTGGTTGTCCTAGTTTGCCAGGGCTGTTAAAACAAATTCCACTGACTGGTTGGCTAAAACAACAGGAATTTATTGTCTCTCAGTTTTGGGAGGCTAAAAGTCCAAAATATAGATGTCAACAGGATCATGCTTTTCCCGAAGTCCGTAGCATTCTGTAGCAGCTGGCCAGTAATCCATAAATCAATCTGTCGCGTGGCCGTCTGTCTCCTTCTGTCTCTTATTGTCTCCATGTCCAAATTTACTCTGCTTATAAGTATTCCACCCTGATTCAGTTTGGCCTCGCCTTAAAGTATGACATCTTCAAAAGTTCTATTCACAAATGGGTTCACATGCGCAGGACCAAGGATTAGGACTTGAGCATGCCACTGTGGGAGGCATGATTGAATCCATAACAGTTGGAAGCAGAAATTGGTGAGTCAGGGAGGAAGCAAAGGGGGAAGAAAGAAAGAGAACCACCCCACTCTCCCATTTCAGGGGGTCCCAGCCAAGGTTTAGGGAGGTTGCATGGCTTGCTCAAGGTAGTGCAGGTGGGATTCTTTTTTTCAGAGCCCCTGGCCGTGCTGTTGTACTGTGTAGAAGCCAGACATTTCAGTAGATATTAACGTTTGTGATTCCTAGCAGTTGAGTTAGCCCAGCCCAAAGGCAGGGCCAGGACATAACTCAGAAGGAAGAGCAGTGGTGTTACGGGAGCACGCTGGGAGGGAGCGCAGCCTTGTGCTGACCTACAGACCCCTTTAATCCACACGCTGTCCAGGAAATGGTTACCCACGGAAAGGGTCTTTCCAACCCTCCAGCTCTGACTTCCCGCAGGTGAAACGCTTTCTTCTCTAAAGGTGAGAGAAAAAGAGGAAGCCCTAGCAAAGTAAATACCCCAAAGTTAACAGTGGGATGAGCCCCACATGCATTTTCTTAACAGGTTTATGACTGCAGAAAATATTCACTGATAAGCACTTTCTCACCTATGGTACAGAAGAAACTGGTACTGCATGAATTAATTTCTTTAACAAGTAATGATCAGCACTTTCGGCAGTGTCTGGATTTTAGAGACTTCGTAAGTTTATTTCAGGAGGTGCTTAAAGACAGAGCGTATGTTGTGATAGTTCCTAACAGTTTACATCATTCATTAAAGTTTAAGCAAAGGATCCAGCCATGTACACCCATGTTTATACATGGGGTCAGAGGAGGGGCGTAGAAACATAATACTTGGTTAAATGTTTGCTTCGTTATCTTAAGCCTTGACTCTCACAACACGAGTGTTAGAGTGCCAGCTGGTGTTATTTTGGTTGCTCTCTTGAAATACTCCTTTGGAAAAATGGTCATCTCTATTTAAAATTTAAAAGTATGCTTATTCTGCAAACATTCTCACTGAACTGATTTTGTGATAATCAGGGTAGGCTAAACATTCGCTATATTAGAAATCATGCATGTGTCCCTAGACCTAGTTTTTCTCCTTAGGTCTGGTTTTTGGAATGCTGGTGATAAAGTTAGCCTGATTTATTATATGACCATCCTGTATGGGAAATGACTGTAACTCTAGGTATATTTGGTCAACCTTAAGAGATATAACAGGGGGACAGATGTGCCTCAAATGGACCTGGGTTTGGTCCCTGGGACCTCCCGGTAAAAATAAAAATAAGAAAAATATAGAAGGCGCATGGGCCATTAGGCCTCGTGTGCGGTTGTGCTGCCAGGCCCCCTCGCGAGTGAGCCAGCAGACCCCGCGAGCCACGCAGCAACATAATGACGTAATAGGAGAGTGACACAAGGGAGAGCCAAGACGAGACACACTGAAAAACCAGGAACTAAGGTGGCGCAGGCGGTAAGACGCCTCTCTCCCACAGAGGAGGTTCCGAGGATCAAATCCCAGTGAAGACAGGAGAAGGATGAGAAGAGAGGGCAGGAAACGGACACAGAGTCGCCAAGCAAATGGACACAGAAACAGCAAAAACAGGGGTGGGGTGGGGCGTGAGAATGGCTGAAAGTAAATAAATAAATAAATAAGCCCTTAAAAAAATGTATAGGGGAGGAAGATATGGTCTATAGTTAGTAGTAATACTTTGATGATGCTCTTTCGTGATATTTTAACAAATGTTTCACAGCAATGCAGGGTGTTTGTGGGCAAGTGATGTGTGGGAGCCCTGTATGATGTTATGCATGTTTGTTTTGTAAGTTCACAATATTTACTGAACACTTATAGTTTATGTATGTTCATGTATGAATGATATACTTCAATAAATTGTTTAAAAAAAGGATGCTTATTTGATACACATTTTGATCTATAAAAGGGAAAACTAATTTTCATCGTATTTATGTTCTAAAAAAGCAGCACTGTTTCTAAGCTATATATCATACAGTGATGTTTAAACCATTTTTGACACCACAGACCAACGAAGTCAGTAAATAGAAGACTCTAGTGTGCAATGACTGATCTAATCCAACCCTCTTATTTTGCACTTGAGGGCGCTGAGGCTCAGATGTAAAGTGTCACAGGTGTGTTTGCCTAATTCCAAGACCTGTTTACCTTCTACCACCAAACACTGCCAGATTTGAAATTCTCACAATATGGCCAGGCACCATTAATTGAATGTCTTGGATGATTTCTTCAAGCATTTTCCTCAAATTAGCCTCCTAATAACACAGTGTATTAGGTAATCTGAATGAATTACCACAAATTTGGTGGCTTAAAACACCACACTTTGTACTCTCACAGTCCTGGAGATCAGAAGTCTGAAACTAGTTTCACTGGGCTGACATCAGCTAGGCACCCTCCGGAGGCTCTAGGGCAAAATCCATTTCCTTGCCTTTTCCCACTTCTAGAGTTTCATTCCTTGCATGCTTTGGCTCGTGGCCCCTCCCTCTACCTTCAGAGCCAGCAGGGTAGTATCACACTGCAGTCTTCTCTCTAGTCAAATCCCCCTCTGCCTCCCTCTTGTAGGGACACTTGTGATTACATTTAGGGCCCACCTCAGTAATTCAAAATAATTCCCCCATCTCAAGATTCTTAATCACATCTGCCAAATCTCTTACTCCACCTAAGGAAACATTCACAGGCTCCAGGGATTAGGATTTTGATATCTTTGGAGGCCTTTTTCCGACCACAGTCTGCAAAGTCAACAATCTACCTCATGGATGTACGTGAGCCTCCTTTGTAAGCATCTTAGTTCTATAGGCCATTGGGTACAATAACTGCTCCAGGATGCAGTGGGAACTCTAGAGGCTCAAAGAAACTCATCTATATTCCAAAAAGCCCAATTTACATCCAAAACCCAAGCCCCTTCTTGGGAACCAGATTAGATTTTTATTCATGTCAGCTACTACCACTGCTTTATAGTCAATCTGCACTAACTTTCAGGAGTAGGCCATGTTTGCCTGAGTTTATGTAGATATAGAGGTAAGGAGTAGAAATATTATTCCTTTCTCCCCTCTTGCATCCTTCACTCCTCCAGTCACAAGTCAAATCACTGTCCAGGAGCACTGACTAGAAGCCCAGTTGGGAGATTCCCTGGACCTCAGCCAGGCCTGGAAAGATCCTGTGTGAAGCTGTGGGTTTGGCTGCTTTCCATGCCACAATTGGGAGCCTTACCTATGACACTGGCCAATGAATTCCTACTCAGATTTCTCAGTATAAACCTTTAGATTTAACTTATGAGTGCTCATGACCACTGGTGGCTAGGAAGGATATGATGGAGGCTGGGTGAGGAAGCCTATAGTTGGACACTGTGAATTCCAGATCATGTCAGAGGAAGAACCTGGCTTCAGGTTTAGGGGCCCGGGCTCTGGAGTTAGACTGACCAGGTCTGAATTCGACTGTGTAATCCTGGGCCTGTTGGGAATCCTTTGGGAGCCTCAACCCCAGCTCTTAGTTGCTAGGGTTGCTGCGAAGTTTCAACAAAGGTAATTTGAGTCAAGTTCTCAGCACAGTGGCTGATATCTAGAAGTACTCAGTGCATGGTAGCTCTTGTGGCTAATGTGTCCAGTCATGGGGACTTCTAGGACATTGATTGAACTGATTGAATTGATTGATTAAACCACGAAGGCTATGCTGAATACCATGTATGGAAAAAATGGACTGCACCCTGAATCCAACGTTTAATCATGTTTACTGAGACAGTTTACTGTAAGAGGTGATGGAGATCATTAAAATATGGAGCCAACCTTCTTGGAACATAGCATCTGAAAAGAGGATAAAATGAGTATAAATTTCTTATAAAATTCCAGGAGTACGGCAGCTAAGTCATGCTGTAGGAATCCAGAGGAAGATAGAGGGATTTGGAGCTGGCGGAAGGAGGACAGTTTCCTAGAGAATGGGGTCTTCTAACGATTCTGCACACTCCATTCTCTTGATTCTCCAGATTTGTTTTCTTTTGTGATTATTTGGCATCCACTGATAGTTAAGAGTGCTGCATGGAAAAGTGATTGGGAGCTGTGTCTCTACAGGCAGAGCTTTTTGACAGGGGACCTCGCAGAAGAGTATTCAGCATGGCACTAACCAGAGCAGTTAGCGTCTCCAGGGAAATCTCTTCCAATATCCTTCCTGAACCAACTTAGAGCTGGAGCCCTGCAGGGAAAGGAGGCTGAGGCAGGGGTCTGACCATTCTGCGTGCAGATTTCACTTACCCTTTCTGTGATGGCTAAGTTCATGCATCAGCTTCGCGAGGCTATTGTGCCCAGTTATTTAATCAAACACTAATCTGGGTGGTGTTGTGAAGATCTTTTGTAGATGTGATTACCATCTACAATCAGCTGACATTAAGTAAAGGAGATTACCCTTGATAACGTGGGTGGGTCTCATGCAATCAGTTGAAGGCCTTAAGAGCAAAACACCTGCAGTTTCCCAGAGAAGAAACTCTGCCTCAAGACTGCAGAATTAGCTCCTACAGAGTTTCCACCCTGCTGGCCTGCCCTATATATTTCGTACTTGCCAGCCCCCACAATCATGAACCAATTCTAGAAAATAAATCTCCTTATACACACACACATAGGCACACACATAAATATTCTATTGGTTCTCTTTCTGCGAGGAACCCTGATACACTTCCTAAATCCAGGCAACAATGTAAACCAGCCTTTCCTGAGCGCAGCAGGCCATATGGCCACGCTCCAGGTAACTGCCCTTCCACCTTCCCTTGGGAGGATGAAGAGCTGCTGCTGGGCCATGTGAGCCAGAAGAGGCAATTTGCGAGTCCAGCTATTCAAAATACAGACTTTCAGAGGTACTAGTGCCTCTAATTCTGAGCTTTCCCAGTGTTCTCTGGTAAAAACTCGTTTGCTTCTTGTCGGGTTCTCCTCCTTCAGGGGAACCTAAGTCACTTCTCATGTGTACGTTTGCTTTCTATTTTCCAACCTTTTTGACATCCTCTTCTGCTCTTCATTCCTCTCCCATTCTATTTGCCCTTTCTTTTTATTAATGATTTACTGCCATAGCAATGAGAAAATGAGACTGAGAAAAATGATACCTTGGGAGTCAGGAAAGAGTGGGGATGAGTGTGTGTACTCCATTCCTATGGTGCAAAAGTATGTGTGTGACAGAGAATTTCACTTTGGTTTTATTTTGCACATTAAACCATGAAAAGTGGATAAATGTAAGGGGAGCCTCAACAAAAATTTAAAAATTGCAATTAAAATTCCAATGTGATTAAATATTTAACTATAAACTAGATAGGTTCTTTTTCACAATGATATTTAACATTAATGAAGAAATTGGGAGGTAAGGCAGTCTCAATACTGCTGGTGAAATGTAAATCAGTAGATTTTTCTGGAGGATAGTCTGACATCAAATATTAAAAGTCTGAAAAATATGCACAGTAGGAATTTATCTGGAAGAAAAAAAGATGTGATAAAGTCTTAGGAATGGGAATATGTACCACAAAGTTATGTATAGTTATGTATAGGTTATGTATAGGTCAGTTGAAATGTGAGTATGGCAATAGTTACATAAATTAGAAAGCATCCAGAAGATAGCATTCCATGTAGCCACGAAAAAATCACATTTTAAAAGAATATTTAATGACATTGCCAAATGTTCATGATATCACTTAAAATTCAGAAGGAAACTTATCAAACAGTATATTCATAACAATCCCCAGATTTAAAAAAACTGTGCATATTGTAAATAAAATAACAACTGGATGTATGTATGAGAGAATGGTAATGAGTATCCCCAAGAGATAAGATTACAGGTAGTATTAATTTCTATTGTTGTGTTATTCTGCATTGTCTATTTTCCACATTAAACATGTATTGCTTTTATATTAAGAAATAAGCACACAAAGCCAAGACAAAGACAAAGAATGAACAAGCAAGAGGAAAAACATCACCAGAGTCCCTACCCCTTCCTCGCCTCATAGTCTTCCTTCCATGGTCCAGGCTCAAGATATTTAGGGAATGGAATCTGTACAGACACATGGGGCAAAGGAGCTCTCCTCTTACCACCTGTGTCCTTTGAATCATGCCCCTCATAGTATTTCCATCACACACTCTCTGACCCCACCATGGTTCTCAAAGACTGGTTGGTTCACATGTCAGAGTCAGCACACTCTTTGAACCTTGGGACTACCTTTCTTTTAGCTCCCAATTTGGACCAAAACTCTAAGAGTGTCTTGTATTCTGTTCTTATCCTTCCATGGTGACCCTTTCTCTCGGTCTCCTAGTTGGAGGTGCAGCAATGAGTTGTAAATACTTATTGTCCAACTACTGCAGTTGTTGGAACAACTTCAGTAAGTTGTAACATGCTATTCTTCTCTTTCATTTAATCATTAGCTTTACACTGAAAGCTAATCTTTTGGATGGACAGATAATCTTTCATTTATTCTGCTTTGGATATTAATCAACCAATTGAGAATTTTTTCCCTCCAAAGGAGTTGATTGACCAGTTCCATATGCTTCAGAAAAATCCAACACCCAGTTCCCCCTCTGCACCAAATCCTGCCTCCCCCAAAGGTGCTAACCATAGCTGGAAGGCTACACCTTCTGATACTTATATCATTGTCCCTATTACTCACTTTCACCCAACTTGTTATGCCTTCAAGGCACCCTCCTCCTGCTCAATTTAACATCTGTCTCAACTAATTTTATGTGTGTGCATGCTTTAAAGGTATGCAGATGTACAGGAAAATGGCAGACGAGCAATTAAATGTGTTTGTACACATTTGATAATCTGATTGGGGTTAGAAAAGTAAAACTTTCTATTCAGGTTATGCCAGCAAAATTTATATATTTCTCTTGTTTGGTTGGCCTTAAATTCTGGAACAAAAATAGTACACATGGTCTGATGAAGGATTTTTTTCTAGTATTTAAATATCTATTTTCTTAAAGTCTTACAGAGGTATACAAATTAAAGAGCATTGAGTTTAAAACTTACCTGTATTGATAATAATAGAGTTATGTAACAATAGGAGGGCTTTAGAAAATCTTGGTTTGGAAACTAGCTATTGTATTGTTACCCTTGGTTGGATATGTGTGGGTGTGTGTGCATGCATGTGTTATGTTCATGAACACTCCATCTACTTTGTATACAAATAGCATTTTTGTAAGTAATTCCATGGATATTAGGATATATAATATCTCTAAACACAGTTTGCATCTACCCATCAACTCATTAACTTATCAGCCCCAAACACATTTAACACTGAGCCACAATTGTTCACAGCAGGTTATTGCTTGCTGTTCTCCACTGCCGGCTGAAGGAATGCTAAAAATGGCTTTGTAGATTGGGAAACCTATACTTTAAAAAAATGATATTACTTTCTAGAGCATATGGAGTAGGAGTTTTTAGAACAAGTGTTCCAATGTTGTGATTCAAGTGGTGTGTTACTCACTGTTCTAACTACTTTACCATTTTTCTGATTATAAAAGTTGCTTTTTGAAAGTAATTTTTAAAGAAATTAAATATAGAAAAATGTAACAAAAAATAACAATAACTTGCCATCTCACCACATGAAGACAACTTCTATTAACATTGTGACTAATTATCCTTTAATAAGTTTCTGTGCATATGTGGATATATAAAGATTATCTGAATATATCATTATGTATCCTGCTTTTCAATTTAACATAACACGTTAAGGATTCCTCTAAGTAAACTCTGAAGAACATACTTTTTTTAACAATGTGAATTACAAGATAGTAGATATCTTCATCTGTTTTGCTAACCAATGCTTTTTGAGTGCTTAAGGTAGTGCCTGGACATAGGCATTTAATAGATATTTATTTGAATGGTTCCGTGTATTATGGATGCGTTCTAGTTTACTTAATTATCCCTTAGACATGAACACATTTCTTTGGTAAACTACATTGCTATGAATGCAGCTGGATGCATTTTTAAATCACCTGCATTTGGAGTTATTTCCCTAATATTGATTTCCTAAAAGTATAACTACCAAGACAAACAACACAAGCATTTTTATGGCCCTTAATGAAAATTGCTTTTCACTTATGGGACGCAACTTCAAGAAGACTAGGAGAGCTTGTAGATGAAAATACTTTCTATTGACAGAATATAGGCACCCAGTTAAAAGGATAATCAAACCATGACTTTGCTGGAATAATTTAATGAAGATAGTTTACTAGTCAGAGATGATAGGGAACAGTTCAATCAATATGTCTAAATATTGACCATTGTACTGCTCACACGAGCAGGGTCTATTCTTTTATTCTATAAATGCATGCTGAGTGCTAACTATGAATCATGCTGAACATGTGGAAAACCGTGGTGAGGATGATCTGCCATACAGTTAAATGGGGGTGGGGGTGGGACAGAGACCTGTGGAGATACAGCACCAACCGGGAGGGTTGGGTTAGAGGGAGACCTCTGGGTTCATATCTTTGAACAAATTGGGGGAAACAGCATGCACTTTGCCTAGTTCTTAAAACATAGGGCTCCTTCTCTCAGGGAAGGGATAGTCCGCTTCATTAGAGTGTGCAGAGAGATGAAGGAGGGAGCCGTGTATGAAGTTAGGGAGTTAAGGACTGATCACTGAATAGAATGAGTGGAAAATATCCAGCAGGAGTCTTGGGTTCATCACCTACCTTCCCAAGACCTTGACTTTTCAACAGTAAAATGAAGACTTGTAATTTCAATCCCAGCTCCAGCCTTCTTTGATATCTAAGCTTCAGCGGTCTCTGCCTACTAGGATGGAGGCAATGCCCAGCCTATCACATAATATTCACTTCTCCCTAAAAGCAGAATGTTGTATTCCGAGACAAGCATTAGACTACTTAGGAAGCTTCCTGAACTAGCCCATGACTAACTTCTTTCAAAAATTTTTTCTTTGTAATAAGTTGGCAAGATCGAGTCCTCATCCCACTTGTGCCCACTCACCGGGATGGCACATCTTTTCTCTCTAATGTGTCGATCATACTCAGCTTAGAGCATCTACAGACACATTGTTGATTCCCTCTACACTGCGTCCTGGCTGAAAGTGTACCTTAGAATGACAGAGCAACAGATTTATATTGTTGCCAGACACTGAGAACATCCATTTATTTTGTTTGTTTTATATTTATCCTTGGTGTGGGACCGGTGGGTGATGTTCCACTCATGCCCCTCTCAGGTGATCCATAGCCTGGGACACTTGTTGGATGGTGCCGAGTGGAACAGGGATGACTGTACCTTGTCCTTGGTGCTAATGTTTGGTCAAAGAAGGAACAGTTCTGACATGCAGCATCTGGGCAGAGACTGAAAGTAAAATCAGATAAACCATCCAGCTGGTTTGTTAATCTGAAGGACTCATGCAGGGAAAGAGAGTTCAGTCAATAGGATGGAAATCAGGTCAGTCAAGAGGTTTAGAAGTGGAAGGAAGATGGAGCTTGAGCTGGGAGAGGTGGCTGTAGCAGCTGTTTATAGGCATTTTTTAGCCTATAGGGATGGCAGAGTGCTACCATTAAGAACAACAACTTGCCCTGGCTAACTATTAAATGACCAGAATGGTGTTAGCAAACAGGGTTCTGGCTGGGCGGACGCCAGCAGCAGATTTCACTGGGACTGCCATATCAGCTTAGGGCCAAAGAGCATGTGGCAGGGCCCTGAGTCATCTGAGCTTTCCCAAAGTACTTCAAGAGACACTGTGGAACACTCACCATTGGGTATTGAGGGATACCAGATGACGATGTATGGCCTGTTGCATAAAGTATAATTACAATAGATTTTACTTGATTGGAATAAAGTTCCCTCTGATACTTGTCCCCAGGGAGTTCAACAGGGAAGTTGATGTCAGTCTTCAGGGCTGTTCAATGGGTAGCCTTTCTCAGACAAATAGACATTCTGGGCATATAGCCTGGATGTTTCAGACTGATAGAATTCTCTGACATGGAAGCTCTAATCATAAATCGAGGAAGACCTGAAGATGAGTTAAAAGAGAAAGAGAGGGAGCGAATGTAGCTCAGTAGTTTAGTGCCTGCTTCCCATATATGAGGTCCTGAGTTCAATTCCCAGTACCTCCTAAAAAAAAAAAAAAAAAAAAAAAAAAGACAGAGAAACTTCTCTTCCATGAGGTGTGGATTATCGTTATGAAGAATTTGATATTCCTCACATCTCCCTGACTCCCTCCTAAAACCCAGCAAGAAAGTTATGTCTCTACACAGTCATGATCAAGCTCATTTGTCCTCGAGCACTTGGATGGCTTGAACTTTACTCTTGCCTCATGTTAATAACTTCAGGGCTAAATCAGTACTGTGTGTGCTAGTTTAAAATTTTCCTATGGGAACTGGTACCATCTATCCTTGAACTAGCTGTTCCTCCTTTATTGAACAGTAGCAAATGTGCTACCCAGTTTTAAATCCATATTTGGCAAGTTCTCCATGGTCCGGTCAGAAGTGCTAAAAAGAGGTGATGGGGCCAGCTTTTCTTGACTTTTTAAAAGAAATTCAATTATTTATTTCAGAGAAGGTTGCCAAGTGTTTACATTAAAAATAAATGTATCTGAGGAGGGACACATCTTGCTTACAAAAAAAAATTATCTACACATGCACCATTTGACTAAATTTAGTATAAGCCATGATGTGAATTTAGAAAAGATGAATTATTTACCTGGCAACTTTTATTCAAGAGTCAACAATTTTTTTTTTTTTTTATTTTTTTTTATTTCTCAATGTTGGCCAGGAATTGTGAGGTTTGTATTGACAAATGAAATAATCCTTGCCTTCAAATAAGTCACAGTCTCTTGATGGAGACATAAAGCAGTAGTGAGACAGTGTCAATAATATTGTTAGTTCAGGTGTCAGTAAGCACAGGGGCCTATGGAGCCACTTACGGGGTCCAGACAGGGGCCAGCAGTCTCAGAGGGTCAACCCTTGAAATGTCAAAGACTTCAACAACTACCCTACATGGATCCTAGTTTCTCTGAGCACCCCAAGTGCTCCCTACACTCTACAGTTTGCTCCCTCATTCTCTACAGGTCTTTCCTCCAATACCAGCTTCTTAATGAGGTCCTCCCTGATAGTCTCATTTAAAACTGTATCCTGAGCGGCGTCCCCTGACCCACATTCCCTAACCCTCTTCCATTCTCTATTTTTTCCCCTCTAGCACCTATCATCATCCAACGACTATATATTCTACTTTTTAAATTTGTTAATCATTTGTCTCCCTCCCCGCTCCCTGGAAATGTCAGCTCCATTCTGACATGGTTGTATTCTCAGCATCTAGCACAATGCCTTTGCTATAGTTGGCGTTCCATAAACAGTTACTAACCAAAAGCAAGGGTGAGAGAATATTATCATTTACATAAAGTGGAGAATACACCTAATGGCCCATGCATTTTACTTTAGTTCTGTCCATAGCAAAAAATAATTTTCACAGAGAAAACATTAGTTAAAAAGTTATATGGAAAAAGTTATTTTGCTACTAATAAATTAATAAATATTTACTGGGTTTCTATTTTATCCTTGGCACAGTGGTGTATGCTATCCTAAATATAATGAAGCCCCTGAGAGAGCTTTCTTTTCAGTTTAATAAGGGAAGAAGATACGAAACAATTTTCAAAAACATAAACACAGTTGATTCTCAAAGTTGCCACAAACACGGAATTAGCGAATACTGAACCATTGAGCGTAGGGAAAATTCATGGTTGGATTTCTCTAAGTCTCTGGTCACAACATTTTCATCAACTGATCAGTACATAACCCTGCTTTATGTGAGTTTCTGGTTAATGACACCTCATTTAATACACATTTAATATATTATTTATATTGATATATATTAGTGACTCATTAACTCCTGTACAACAGCACTATGACATGTGCTTGAACAAAACTTGTAACTCACATATTTTTCCTGTAAGGCACATCACAGCTTTCTTGAGTTTAGGAATACCCTTCAGCCCTAAGCTTGGGGGGTCATATTAAACAGTGAAATTACCAATAAAAAGCACAAATATGAGAAAAATGTGGCACTAAATATACTGTGGAAAGGCCAAAACTTTACAGAATGAGAACTAAAATGAGAAGGCAGAGCACTGCCTTGTCAGGTAACTCAAAATTTTCTCCATTCTGCACATGTCTGCAATTGACCATGAAAGCACCATGAGTATTGATTTGGGGATTACACATAAATTTTAGCAAGTAGGAAAATTTGCAAATATTGAGGATTGACTATAATGACATAAGATTTAAGGTCTAATATATGGAAATAATAAGATAGCTCAAGGAGGAAAAAAAGCTAAAGGAATATCTGCTTATGAGTCAACTGAGGATGGGCCGCTTGGTTAGGAAATGCTTTCTGGAAAATGTAGGACTTGACCTTGGGTGCAAGATAGAAGGAAGCAGAGATGAAACTTTTTGGGTTGGGGCGATGGTGCCAGAGGAGCATATGCTAAAGGGGACATAATTTATGGGGAAGAATGAACATAGCCATGGCACTGGGTGGAAGTACATTCTAGGCAAAATAATCCTTAGCTATTTACATGAGGGTTCTTTAGAGAAGTTATCTTGGGAGGATGTATATTTATTCCAATAATACTACTACCTTTGCTCCAACCATTTTGAAATGACCCTTTGGGAATGATTGTCAGTGACCGAAGCTTGTTCTATCGACCTTTGTCATTGATGGCCATCCATCATCATTTGAGAATATATTGGATATTTGAGAAAAGCTAGCAGTAGTTTAAGGTCATCTTGGCTAATAGAGTGCTAATGAAGCCATGCTGTACTGTTTGGTCCTCAACCAAAGTGTGATTTTAAAGTAATGGGTTTAATTTTCAGATGCGTTTCATAGTTTGGATGAACGATTGTTTTTAAAAAAGCAGTGTTACTCTTTGTAAATCACTTGGGCAATTGTGAATATGGATTCCTTCCTCATTTCTTTCAATTCTTTCTGCTAGTCTTTTGCCTAAAGAAATATTTTCTATGCTTCTACATTTATTGGAATTGACTTCCTTGGGATTTGGGTTAGCTGTAATGGTGAAAAATGACCTATGACTCTATGACTCAAAAACAGTGTAGAGCAAAGAGTAACAATTCAGCTCTTTTACTCCCATTTTTGGCAAAATGCAATTGGAGGTTTGCTAGTCAAAATTTCGTTATTAAATGAGCTTTATTGGTGTGGTTAAAAGAAGTAATTCATTTGACTTTGATCTTAATAATAGGAAAAAGTCAGGCAATGGCTACACCATTGAACAAGAGATTTGGGGACATTGGGTGATTCCTTTTGCTTCTAATGTCCCCGTATGCAATATACTCAACTATACTCTTACCAAACAGACTTTGGTCTCAGGGCTGAGTCCTGATGTACTCAGGTGACTGGTCATGTACATAGGTAATCTCTCAGCTCTGCCTCAGCTTTCCTGAATTCCAAAGTTCTTCAGCATTTGATATTTTGATGGCAGGGGGTTATACTCACTAAAGCATTTCTATTTTACATTTAAATGGGAGGATCAATAGTCAGAAGAAGATTTAGCATTTGGAATCCATGGAATTTATCCACTTATAAGAACTGGCAGATTTGGACATGACAAAGTGATAACGGATAACATTAAAAAGACAAACTTGGTTACTGTGGCTTTGAAAGTCATTCATCTCCATCTATCTAATCCAGTGTGGTCTGTTGGAGAGGGGAGGTAAGTGTAGATATCAACCAGGCTAGAGTTTCACTAGCTGCTGACAAATAGATCCTAAGTGCGAGGGATCACTTGGTAAGAACTAGCCTTGTTAAAAGTGACAAGGTCAAGTTTCAGGAATGGCAGTTCAATTGTCACCCTGGCTTTTAATATCCACAAGACTTCCAGGCTATAAGGCATAATGGAGACCCCTGGCTATAGTGTCCTCGAATTCATGTGGCATTAAAGCAGAAAGGAGACCAGGGAGGTTAATTTGTTTTTCTAAATTCATACTTAATTAGTCTGGAACTTTTCATTGGGTTAGACTTGTCTCCGTGACTAGCTCTCACGTTCCTTGAACGTAGTACAGAATAGCTATAGTTGTGCTGTCTCCACTTGGTAAGCCAAAGCAAGTGTGTACTAATTGGAAGCCCTCAGTTAGACATCTGTTGAGTTGCATTAGGGACTAACTATATGTAATGGATTGTTACTGGGTCTCACAATAATTATAAGTAGAGATATAGAGAGGTCAGGAAGAGAGCTGGTTGGGGAATGAAGTGCATATTGCTACAGACAAGGTGACAGGAAACAAATTATTTTACAGCAAACTTTCTACCCTTCCATAGCTCCCGTAACTGTGTACGTCACTTAGCAATGTGGGTTTAGCTCTTTATTTGTGGTCACTGACAGATCTATAATTTAAAATGCAACACACTAGCTAGTGTTTAAGCAGGAAAATAGGGGCTGCGACACTTACAAAGAAGTGCAGGAAGAACAGGAAAGCATTGCAGGTTGGCACTTTGTGGCTCATTGTTGCCCTTCCTTAATAAAGTAATAGATGCCTCAAAAGTGCTTTGAAGTGGTTGCCGAATTCTTCGCAGCGCTGTGAAATCAGATGCTTCTGCCTCTAAACAGTGTGAGAAAGTGCAAACCATAGTACTTGTGAATTCACTCAGCAACTTCCAAACTGTAGTCTGGCCTGGGAACAGGAATCCTAAAGACTAAGAAAGGAGGGGAAAGTGGCTTCCCAAAGTTCAGGCGCTCATTGTCAGATTCGGCTGGCTTTTAGTTTTGCAGACTTGAACTTTACAGGGATAAGTACTGGTTTCCTCAGAGGAGCTAAGGGAATTAAAAGAAGGAACTTTGATCCTAACAATTATTTTCTTGATTTAATAAGCTCATGGCAGAATTAAGTGAAAGGCAGCTCAACCCAACCCACATTTAATGAAATAAATACTTATTGGTATGCCAAATTTAATAGCTGTGTCTTACAAGGTGGAAATTAGTGTCCAAACTGTAAAGGGGGAGAGTTCAAAAAGAATGTTGCAGGTGCTTAGACTCAGGCGACTACTACAGAAGACTGTAGTCCCAGGGCTGAAACAGGTATCTGTTATCTATCTCTTTCCTGAGCTGATGGTCCATGGCCCGACTTCCTGGAATTGTGAGGAGTCCTTCTGATGTACCATAAATGCCATACAGTGAACTAGGGAAGTCTGATTCCCAGAACTGTGTTTCGGCCTTGGCTGTGTACCGGCAATCCCTGTCACACGTGGGCAGACCCTGATAACTAGATGGCTGTCCTTGCCCAATTTGCTTGCTAACAGAGTGGGCTAGAATAAAGGTTTACTCCCTCGCTGCTCATTGTGTGCTGAGTGGTCTAAGACAGGCAGGAGCCTGAATCTGTGGCTTTAGATCTTTCTGAAGCAACAAGCCACTGGGTCAGAAGAGCAGAGTGATGCCTTTGTTGTGCTACACACTGGGAAGTCCAAACGAGTCATGTAGTGAGAAGGAGGAGTCGTTATTTGAACGCTGGTCCAGCGCAGCAAAGGCTGTCTCCAAAAATACATCATCCAGATAGAGTGCGGCACCCTGGTTTTGTTTTACCATGAAAAATCCCTATTTTTGAGCAGCATTGTCCAAATTTCTACAATGAAGGAAATGTTCTATACCTGCACTGTCCAAAATGGTAGCTGCAGGCCACATCTGGTTATTGCAACTGAGGAACTGAGTTTTTAGTTTTAACTTAATTTTAATTCATTTCATCTTAAGTAGTCCCATGTGGCTAGTGGGTTCTATATCGGACAGCCCCTAGAGTCTTGAGGGACAGCAGCTGGGGTGGGAGTGCCTGCTCTGCATGCAAGTTAAAATCAGGCCCTGTGAGCGGGTGCGCCGCCAGGCCACGCAGCAAGATGATGACGTAACAGGAGAGTGACATGAGGGAGAGCCAAGACGAGACACACCAAAAAACCAGGAACTAAGGTGGCGCAGGTGGCAGAACGCCTCCCTCCCACATGGGAGGTGCCGAGGATCGAATCCTGGTGAAGATAGAGGAGAAGGATGAGAAGAGAGGGCAGGAAACAGACATAGAGAATTGCCCAGCGAATGGACACAAAACAGCAAAAATGAGGGTGAGGGGTAGTTAAAATGGATAAAAGTAAATAAATAAATCTTAAAAAAAAAAAAAAAGAAATCAATGGCGACAATGCCCCATGCATGCTTTTAAGGTTTGTGGGTTTTCAGGTTTTCATTTATTTTTCTCCTGAAGCTGCGATGCTGATCTTAGAAACATCACGTGTTCCTGCACTCTAAGTCCCTCATTAATGAAAAGAAATGAGAAGGGAAAAAACCAAAATACAATAAAGCTGAGATTACAGGTGTTCCCAGAAAGGACAGATGATTATTTCTTGGCCAAACATTTGTTGTTATGAAAAGGGGAAAGTCTCAGCAAGTAGACCACTTTCCTACTGTCATTCATTTATGGGCAATGGTTTCCTGCACTTTCATCAGTATTAAAGAACTGTCTTAACTCTTTTCCAAGTCACATCTTTGGGGGTCGAAAGAGACAATGACAACAACAGAAAACGAGAGAAGATGATATGCTAAGTGGGGGAAAGTACTTAAAGTCAGATCCCAACTTGTAAGGTCATTCCAAACATGACTCGAAGTCATTTAATTGGAATTTCTCACACACTTTCTTAAGGAAACACTTTTATAATTTGTTCATTTCCAAGGCTAATCCCCGGCAGTCTATTTTACCCATCATGTAGCTCAAGTGTCATATATTTACAATAAAGTTATTAGAAAACCTTTCTGTGGAATATTGGTTGCTAACTGAAACCTACATTAAGTCCCAGCAATACCAATTAGTTAATACTGCTCTCCAAAATATAGATGAAGTTTAAAAAAAGTGGAATAATAACTAGTTTTTTAGTTATTTTTTATTCATTTATAAGAGGTACCAGGGATTGAACCCAGGACCTCATACATGGAAAGCGGGTGCTCAGCCACTTGAGCTATATCCGCTCCCCCTGTTTTGTTTTATTCTTAAGTTTTTACTGCTCAAAGAAAAGCAGGTTGATTTTAGAAGTAGAGACTGCCGGGGACATTCTGAAGAAGATATTTTGGGTACTCCAGATTTATTTTTAAGAGTTTACAATTATTAACCTTAATTCTATATTTCACTTCAAATGTTTCATTTCAAAAAATGATGGCTTCCCTTTTCTTGTTTGTGGGCATATCAATACTG
>JAQZBX010045967.1:0-20895 GCA_029593785.1 Cabassous unicinctus | reverse complement strand
TTCTTTTGTCTTTTTTAATATCAATTCACTTTTATACATCAAATCATAGACCTTACATTAAAGTTTTTAAAAATCCATATATAATTTATTACCATAAAATCCACCCTTTTAAAGAATACAATTCAGTGGTTTTCACAGTTGTTACATTAAAGTTTGACTTTAGGAAATATAAAGAAATATTTTAGAAATATCATCTTCCAGCTTCAGAATAACCAAATCTGTAGGGAGTATGAAGGGTCATTTTATATTTCAAACTGCAGAGGCAATACAATGACATTTACTTTCTATATCTGGTTTTGGTGATGGCTGTAGTTTTGATATGGGAATGTATATCCTCTAAACATTTTGCTGGAGAATTTATTTAGCTGCTCATAATGAAATTGCCATCTCTAAGCTACCTAGTCCTACCTTGAATCCTTAAAGGCCATGCTGTATTGTCACTCTTAGAGTCATGCACTTTTTTTTTTTAAGTTTATATCCTTTGACCTGGGAATTTTACATCTAGGAATTTATCCCAAAGAAATAAAATAATCAGACAAGTTCAAAAAGATTTATAGGTAAGAATTTTCAGCATTGCTTATGATAGAAAAAATTGATAGCAAACTGCATATCTTTCACTAGGGGTATTATGTGGCAGCCAGTCAAATACTTGTGTAACCATTAAAAAGGATGATGTCAATAATATTTATTTAAAAACTACAAAAAAATAAAATAAAAATTTAAAAGAAGGATGATGTCAATCTATGTTGACAAAGCTGTCTGTGATGTATTAAGTGAAAAAAAAGCAGGTTAAGGTTATAAGAGTTTGTCTTGACAAAGGTGACATCACTGGTTTTGTGTAAAAATAAAATGGGTATTCTTTTTTTTCCCTCTTCTTTTTGATCCTTGTTTAAACAGTGGATATTCTTGGGAAAATCTGTAAGGAGATACAGTTTCATTTCTGTGTAATGAGATTAAGGAGTGGTTTTAATTTTATTTATAATACCTTTCTATAGAGTCCAAATTTTTTCAGCCAAAGAAAGATTTTAAAAAGTGAGTTTGTGGGATATCAGAAAGTAGCTAAAACTACTTGGAAATGGATGTATTTGGTGTTTAGCATAGCGCTGAACTCATTGTTGCATAAATATCTGTTGAATCAAGTTAAAACCAGACTTGAGTCTGCAGATTAGCTTTTGTCCTCGTATATTCAGAGCAAAGTGCTGAAGTTCTCTTTTATGCACTGGTATGTCTGAGAATTAAGCCCCACAAATGTCAGAAAATGCAATATGTCAAGTTCTTATAGCTGCTAGGCTTTTCTCTGCACCTGTGATTTTTTTTGTCCTGTTTTTTTTATAAGTATGTCCAGTGGGCAATGGCAATTGAACCTCTTTTGAATGGTACTAAGAGTTCTGTTAATATTTGCTATTGCTAGTAGTACTATTACTATAAAATGCTTTTTATTGATTTAATTATATTACCTTTTTTGTTTACTAACAGTAGTGCATTGTCCTGGACCATAATTGCAGCAAACGTATAATTCCCCGAAGGCTTTCAGGGACAACATGGATATCAGCCTTGAAATCTCCACCCTACATGATTTAGGTCCGGAAGATTTCTGAGTTATAGGGCTAAAGACACTTGGCCTAAAAATGTATTGTTGGTCCATAATACAATATATGATATATAATTTATAATACATATATAGTATGTATTGGGCTGTCTCTTTAATCTCTTTACATGGTATATACAGGCTAATTATAGAAAATTAATGCAATATATATTTTTTTGTTCTTATTCTCTTTGACTCTTTATTATAATTGATACTGTTGGTCACTCCTTGAAATATTTTCTTCATTTGATTTTTTTTTTTTAAATAAAGTTTTTTGTTTTGTTTTGTTTTTTTTGAGGTACTGGGGCTGGGAATTGAACCCAGAACCTTGTATGTGTGAATGTGGGAAGCTGCCACTCAACCACTGAGCCACATCGGCTTTTTTTTTTTTTTTTGAGGAGGAGGCACCGGGAATTGAACCTGGGGACCTCCCATGTGGGAAGCAGGCATTCAACTACTTGAGCCAAGTCTGCTTCCCTCATTTGATTTTGATTAAAACAATTTTAAAAATTGTTTTTATCTGCCCAATTAGTCCTCTGTTTGCTTCAACTATTCTGCTTTCCATACCCTAGTGGCAGATGCAATCCTTAACTACTTCTCCCTATTCTTGTGGTTTCAGCTCTTTTGAAGATTCTCTTTGCCAAAAGATAAGCACAGTATCTTCAATTGGCTGCTGGATGTTTCTCCTTGGGTAGCTTGCTATCCTTAGAATTTCTCATATCTAAAACTAAACTTATCTTTTTCCCCAAGATAACTTACCCTCCTCCCTAATAACTGTATCATGTTGCCATTTTCTGGTAATCTAGTCTTAAAACCTTGGCGTTAACCTTGGATTTCTAAATCCAGTCATTCCCTCAAGCCTTTTCCATTTATTTGAAATGTCTCTTTTATCTGTCCACTATTTAAACAATCTCTCAGCCTGCCTCCCAGCTCCAATCTCTCATTAAGTAGATCCTGTGACCTGCCTCCAGTCAGATCTTTCTGAAGGCCTGTTTTCATCTTTGACTCCAAAGCTAGGATACTTCTCTATAGCCTGCATATCAAGTTCAGACTTGGGGAGCAGATGTAGCTCAAGAGGTTTAGCGCCTGCTTCCCATGTACGAGGTCCAGGGTTCAATCCCCAGTACCTCCTAAAAACAAACAAAAACAAGCAAACAGAAAAACCAACTCTCATTGGGGAGCGGATGTAGCTCAGTGGTTGAGTGCCTGCTTCCCATGTACAAGGACCTAGGTTCAATCCCTGGTACCTCCTAAAAAAGAAAAAAAAAAAAAAGTTCAAGCTTGTCTGACTTTTAAGTCATAATCTGATTCCATCCTACCTACCCAACTTTATTTTTCTATTACTTTCTGAAATGTATTCTGTACTTCTGATCTCCTTACTATCTCACAAACATATTGATTACTATTCCTACTTTATTTATGCTTGCTATCACTCTTCCTTGGAAGACCTTCTTTCTTGTTCACTATTGTGATTCACTTATTTCTTTAGTTTAGGATTTCACATTGTAGGCCTCCCAACTTTTTTTCTATCTCAGTAGACCTTAGAAATCTGATACTGTTTTTGGGAAAGATAGCTCACTATGACTGTGAATTTTGCCTTTCAGGAGAAGAAGCCATCTCAATCTCTGGGGGTGAGCATGTGTATTAGTCAGCCAAAGGGGTGCTGATGCAAAGTACCAGAAATCTGTTGGCTTTTATAAAGGGTATTTATTTGGGGTAAAAGCTTACAGTTAGAAGGCCCTAAAGAGTCCAACTCAAGGCTACTTTCTCATCAAAGTCATTTGCCACATGTTGAAGCAAGATGGTGGGCAATCTCTGCCTCGTCTCTTCTTCCTTCTTCCTCTTAAGGCTCTGTCGGTGCAGCTTCTTCCAATCTCAGCTATAGGCTGGCATGGGGCTCGTTTCTTTCCATGCCTCATCAGTCGCTCAGCTGCTGTCTTCTCTTCAGCTGCAAACTATCAGGCAAATGGCTCATCTCTCCCTGGGCTTTAGCTGTTGGAGCCTTTTCTCCTCTGGCATCTGTGGAGCTCTCTTCCTCTCTTATCTTCTTGCGTGAGTGTCGGTTTATATCAGCCCACCAAGGGGGCAGGTACTCAACCCTGAGTCATGCCCTACTGATGTGGTTGAATCAAAGCCCTAATCTTTTATCAAGTAAACTTAAAACCTTTGAATTTAATACAGTCAAAGGGTATCACACCAGAGGAGCAGACTAGTTTATAAACAATTTTTCTCTTTTTTGGGGATTCATAAATAATATCAAACTGCCACAGCATGTATTGAGAAAAAGGTAATTCTAATACAATCCATCCCTAGGGGGACAGTTCTTTCTAGTCAAGAGCCATAGGAATTGAAAAACAAGCATATAAACAAATAATTAAATACAAAGTGTTAAGTGCTATAGTATAGAGTTAGATATAAAGTGCTGCAGGACTCTCTCCACTGCCTAAGTTATACCTTTATTGCTCAGCCAAATTCTTTGAATCATCTCATAATTTAGTCTTTCACGTCTCCAATCCATTGTTACCTTTTATTTCCCTAAATTACAGATTGAGTTGTATGATGCCACATTACTGTGATAATAGGTCTTGAAATTCAAGGCTATTCCCAATCTAAATCCTATTGTACCTCATTCATTAACTCAACAAATCCATATTCCTGGCTCTGGGCTTGCACTGAGGATACAGCAATGAGCAAGATAGACCTGGTCCCTGCCTTCATGTTTTTAATTATCTACTGGAATAGTCGAACAGATAATAACACAAGTAATTGATTATTGTGGAAAGTGCTACCAAGAAAAAGTATCCATCATCCGCATTGCCTTATATATCCTCTATTCTAACCACTATCTCTGTGTAACTTTCTCCTTTCTCTGAGCATCATAACACTTTAATACTTTGTGGTTTTTTTCAGTGTCTAAATGTAGTGTTTGCACAAAGTAGACCACTTCAAGTAAATATTTAAGTTACTACTCACTTAATCTAGTTGTGGTAGATAGTGGTTCTAAGAAAATTGTGGTCCTTCAAGGCCTCATACACTTGCCAGTGATTTAAACTTGGATTTAGAACTTGGATTTCATTTGTCTGTCTGTATCTGGAGTAAGTGAATCAATATCACACACCTAATGAAAGCTGGTGGGCTGACCAAATAATGCTTTTCCAAGTAGCGCTTTTCATTCTGTGTTGTAGCATTTTATTCTTTGCAATATGATAAGTTGTCTGTTCATCCTAATGAAGTTATTTGCTAAATGTCACCAATGTTTTCTAATTGTCCAAAGTTTTATTTGTATTATTGATGATTGGTGAATGATCAAATGAATCCCAGTGGATGGATACTTTATTTTTTATTTCTCCCTAGATTTTTTATCCAGAAACTACAGATATCTATGATCGAAAGAACATGCCAAGATGTATCTACTGTATCCATGCACTCAGGTAATAAAATTTTCTTGGTAAAATAAGATTAGGAATAACATCTTAATTGAATGTGTAGTCTTTTGTCCATTAGATAAGAATGAAAAAGTTTTTCCTTTAGTTTAGGAATTTTCAAATAGGATAGAATGTCATTATCTTAGTAAAATGGTGAGAAACAACTTTTTCTAAGAAGTTGGGAGAAATTTATTCCAATAATAGCAGATAATTTTGTTTTTAAAAAGATAGTGTAATATTTCATTATTGAGCTAATGTTTCTGTGAAATATACACTTCACTCAGGTGTATTCCCTTCTCTTTAATTGAAATCTTTTAAAAATTATAAAAACTATGTATTTGAAAACTTTTATTGTTTATTTTTTTGTTTTAAGCTGAATTATAAAATAAACTGTCTTGATATTCTTTGGTAGCACAATCAAATTTTGTCAGTGTCTTTAGATAATGTTTAACAAATACAAAAGATTGATTTATAATTTATTTTGTCATCTAGGTCCTTGCCATTGTTTTTTTACTCATTAAATGATTTTATACCAACATGGATATCATAAATAGGAACTGAAACAAAGAGTGTAATTTTTTCACAACTTTTTGGTAAATTTGAAAGATGATTTAATTCCAAGTCCCTGGCTCTTAGAATAAACAAGGTACCAAATTGGAAAGGAAGAGGTAGTCTGTGTGGAGGGAGGGTGGAGTGGGATGGGAGAAGGTGTTTGTTGTATAGTGGTGTAGTATTTCAGAGTGGTGCAGATTTACTTGATGGTCATAGGACTAAAGGAGAAGAAGATAGAAATGAGTGGGATATGAATGTGAGATTTCTTTGCTTGGGCTGCGCTTTTTACATAGCATTCTGTATATGTGCTTAATAAGTGTTAATTATTTGTGTGAATGTATGTTTAATAGTGACCTGTAAGAAGCCTCTTGTCTCCAGTTTCTTTATCAAACATGTGCCAGATCCTGGTACCACTGGAATCTTTTGAAGCACATGAAAGAATGAACATAGCTGACGATTCTATTAATCTCCTAAGAAGTTTCACTCCCAAAGCTGTCTCCCTTCTGGTCCATCTGACAGGCAGTTACCAGAGCCGTCTTTTCAAAACAGCCCTGATTGTGTTAGACTCTCCATAAAATATTTTGATGGCTCCTTTCTAGCTCCTTTCAGTTTTCTTTCTAGTCTCATCTCCATCCATTCCCTTGTGTGTACCTGTGCTCTGGTTTTTTCGCCAAATATACCATGCACTCGTGTTTTTGGCCTTTGGTTTACTCTGCCTGAATGCGCTGAAATGTCACTAGCTTAACTCATGTTCTTCTCCAGTGCCACCTCAGAATGCTATCTCTTCATTGATATCTTCTCTTA
Organism: Cabassous unicinctus; assembly: GCA_029593785.1. NCBI lineage: Eukaryota > Metazoa > Chordata > Mammalia > Cingulata > Chlamyphoridae > Cabassous > Cabassous unicinctus. The sequence continues at coordinate 14,526 of JAQZBX010045967.1, read as the reverse complement.
CTCTTTCTCACAGGCAAAATTTAGCTATTTCCCGTCTTTGTGCTCCCTTGGCATTTTGTACATACCTCTTACCTCTAGGATAGTACTTATCACATTGTACTCTGGTTATTTGTTCTTTCTTTTTTTTTCTTCTTTAAAGATTTATTTTATTTATTTATTTCTCCCTACCCCCTTGTTGTTTTTCACTTGCTGAGTCTGTTCATCTTTCTTATTTCTTTAGGAGGCACTGGGAGCTGAACCCCGGACCTCCGATGTGGGAGGGAGGTGTCTAATTGCTTGAGCCACCTCCACTGCCTTGGTTATTTGTTCTCATATCTTGCTTTTTGTAGAGTCCTTGGGACAAAAACTATTTACTTTCTTTATCTTCATATCTCTAACACTTAGATGCCTGGAATAAGTAGAGAAATAAATGTTTGTGTAAAAATTAGACATTATGACAAACTTCCTATCACTCCCCACTAATTCAAGGGGATATTTTCATGTCCTATAAATGAAAAAAAAAGAAATGGTATTTTCTCTTTATCAGACAACTCTTCATGTTTTTTTTTTTTTTTCTACCTAGCCAAGTTTTAGTTCAATTCCCACCTTCTTGGTAACGCTTACTCCAATGATTTCAGCTTATTCCTTGTCTAAATTTCTGTTTATCTTTTAGTTATGTGTTGTTTCTTTCATGTGTTTAACCTTTTCTCCCTAATTAGATTATTTTTTTTTCCACTTTTTTTATTTTTTAAAAGATACTTCGATTACATAAATGTTACAGAGAATGTATAGGGGATTCCCATATGTCCCAACATATATTATTATTATTTTTTTCCTTTTTTATTTTTATTTTTAAAACAATGTATTGAAGTATATCATTCAAACAATAACCTCCATAAACTATAAATGTTCAGTAAACATTGTGAACTTACAAAGCAAACATGCATAACATCATACAGGGCTTCCACACATCACCCCACCACAAACACTTTGCATTATTGTGAAACATTTGCTAAATTGTGAAAGAGCATCGTCAAAGTATTACTACTAACTATAGTCCGTTTCTTACTCCCCTATACTTTTTTTTTTTTTAAGGATTTATTTATTTATTTATTTACTTACTTACTTACTTTTATCCATTTTAACCCCTGCCCCTGTTTTTGCTGTTTTTGTGTCCTTTCACTGGGCAACTCTCTGTGTCTGTTTCCTGCCCTCTATTCTTATCCTTCTCTTCCTGTCTTCACTGGGATTCGATCCTCGGAACCTAATTATAAGCATTTTAGGGACAGAGGTCATGCCTTGTATTCCTTTTTTATTACCCTCCCCCACAAAAATTTTTTTTTTAATGTGTTAGGAATGGGTGGTATCTGGGGGAATGTCAGAATGTAGCAATTGCAAATGTGTGTGTATGAGCCAAAATCAGATTAGTTCTGAGTATTGCGATTGGCTTAGTGTTACACGAGATCCATCGATGTTGATAACCTGGTGAAGAGTGTACCTACAATTGGATATCTGAACTTGGCAGGCACAGAGCTATCTGAAGCTGGCAGAATTCCTCTCTGTTAATTCTGTAGCCCCTCCTCTCTGCACTGTAACCTGGGTCCCAGGCCCTGAAATTCTCTCAAATAGAGCTGCAGAATTAACTGCGCCTTTCTAATGATGGAATCAGAAGAAGAAAGGGAGGAACTCTGCTACTGTTTTACATTTCTTTTGACTATGCAGCCTGTGCTTAGAAATTAGATACAGAGCAGTGTGTTGTGGTTGGTGATTTATGGTGTCTTTCCTTTCTTATGGTGTTTTTCTTGAAGGTTGGGTTGGTGACACCTGGTAATAGGTAGGAAATGTTTATAACTGTGCTCAGAGTTTCTTCTTTTACCATAAAGCACAACAGTGTCCAAGGCAGGCTCTTCATTTTACTGTATTACGTGAGGTATCATCTCCCTTTTGGATCAGCTGTGCCAGAGAAGCATTATACCTGTTTTGTCCCTTTCTGCCTCTCCACCCCCCTCCTTTTTCCCAAGTCTTGACTGGCATTATTCCAGGGATAGTCGTTGTACTTCAGTTAGACTAAATTACTCTTGTAGATTACATTCCACTCTCAGATAAGATCCCAATTCTCCATCATTTTGAATGTATTGGCATACTATCTATTTCCCTTGATGCTTTATCTTTCTAAGAACTGCCATTTGGGGGTTAAATAGATACATAATCCCTTATCCTTAATTCAGAAAACCTAAAAGCTCTGAAAATTGAGTTTGTTTGGTGCAAGCACATTTGTTGGCAAAACCTGATTGGAATTAATATGAGGTTGTTTATAATATTTATTATCTACTAATATGATTATTCATGTTTCTCTGCAGAATAGGAATGCACTTGATTAGGGGTGCTGCCCCAGGACTTGCTGGGGTGTTTTGTAATACCATACCCAGTAAAATCTTCCCAATATTTGGGAAATTCTAAATTCAAACATATCTAGTCTAATGAATTTAAATAAGGAACAGTAGACCTGCAGTAGAGTCTGTTTCCTAATGAAATGCTGTATTTAAGAGTTTTAATAATGATCTTTGAGATTAGCATAGTAACTTCCTGTAGGTTACTCAGCAATCTGCAGAGAAAATTGGTATTCAGATAGGCTAACACAGCTTCCTTCTTTCTGTTGCTACAAAGTAAAGCTTAAATAGAAAAAAAAGAAAAGAGAAATCCAAGCTCAGTTATAAGCTGACCCCTTATAGGTACATAATAGTTTATTTGCCAAAGTAGACTTGGGAGAGGAGGGGCCAAAATTGGAAAGTGATGTTTACTGTTAAGATTTTTAAGTTTCAGATTTGAAGTTTAGCACTTTTGATTCTGGGCAGGAGGATCTAAGTGGCCATTGTGATTCCATTCATAGCTCCAGAATCTTCTTAAAATGCTCCTAATAGTTACCTAGTAATTAAAGAGAGAAAAGAAAGATGGTGCCCATGTCTTACCTTCTCTACTTTTTATAGCAACTATTGATATTATTGTAGCGCCTTTAATTGATCACTGAAAGAAATTGCTAATGCCACAACATTGTGAATGTATTTAATAGTATTGAAATATATATCTGAATGTGATTAAAAGGGGAAATGTTAGATTGTATATATGGTAACGGAGTAAATATTTTTAAAAAATCCATGGAACTATACTACACAGTGAAACCCTAAGTTAAACCATGGACTATAGTTAATAGTATAATTATAAAATTATGCTATCATCAGTTGTAACAAATGTTCCACACCACTGCAAGGTATTAATAATAGGGTAGTCTATGGGAATCCTGTATTTTATGCATGATTGTTCTGTAAGCCCATAACTTCTCTAATAAAGGGGGAAAAAAAGCTCTTCATGAGGCCGTGAAAATGACACTCTTGAACTATCTTCAAGTGTGGCGCTACTTTCCTGTTAAAACAGGAGTAAGGGGAGCAGATGTAGCTCAGTGGTTGAGCGCCTGCTTCCCATGTACAAGGTCCTGGGTTCAATCCCTGGTACCTCCCCCACAAAAAAATAAAAATAAAAAAATAAAAGGGGAAGAAATTCCTGAAGAAAAATATTATTTACTGATTTAGAATGCAAGCAGGGAGACTATTAGTGCAAAAAATATATAAGGAAACATATATTTATAGAAGGCTGTTTTGCTTTGGAATATTTCTTGGAGAGGTTTAAAATCTTCTGAGAGGAACTTTATATAGTCCCATCTTGAATGTTTTACTCTAAGGAAAGTACTTAATCTTATACATATGATTTGTTCTTTTACTTCTCTGAGAAAATGATTAAATAGCCTGTTGTAGGCATATAAATTAAAATGTATTTTCAGAATAAGTAATGTTTGGGGGCTTATTTTTTTCTTTTTTGGATTATAGATATGGATTTATTATATAAAATTTAAAGTCTGATGAATTCTGTGAATGTAATATGCATGATGCCTATTTGTATTTAGATGGTAGTGAGGTTTATAGATTATTTGTGAAAATTATAGACCACTCTTGAGTTTCCGTGAATTTTCATATATATTTTATTTCCTCCCTTGTTATTAGGCTGCCAATGTCTTAACTCATATTTGTGGGTAAAGTACCCTTCTGATCCCTTCTAATTTATTAATTCTGAGCTGCTAGGCTCTTAGAATCCAGTTAACCTAATTCAGATATAAAGAATTTATTTATCCACCCATCCATTTGTGAAATATTGATTAATATTTATTAATATATGGTAGGCTCTGGGTGGGCATTGGTGAAAACTGTCTCTGCCTTCATGGAGCTTAGAGTCTAGTAGACTTTTTTTTTTAAGGCTAAAAATACATATGTACTTTATTTAAAACTCTTAAATTACCTGTATTAAACTTTCAATAATAAGAACTCAGCCTAAATAAGACTTGCTATCTGAATCATTTTCATGAGACTTTTCTAAAGTGTCTTGTTGTTTGAAACTTGTTGATCACAGGAAGGTAAACAGAGAAGTGAAGAGACTTCACTAGTAATAACATTAATATTAATATCTAATCACACATTGGATTTGTGCCAGAACTGGGACTTGAAGTCCTATCTACTGATTCCTAGTCCAGTGCTTTTTGCATTTCATTATGTGACTTTTTAGGAAAACATAATGCAAAACTAAAAAAGGCTCTGGGGTAAAATATTGCAACTGCAAAGGGGAATATGTAGGATACTGGGATTCTCTTTATAGACTGTTTCTACTGTTTCTATTCTATTCTTTATGCTGATTTTCCTCTTTAGGATCAGCAGCTAGGTACAACTGGGTGGCAGGTCTAACTATTTTGTATATTGTGTCTTCTAGTTTGTACCTGTTCAAACTAGGCCTTGCTCCTCAGATTCAAGATCTATATGGAAAAGTTGACTTCACAGGTAAGGAGTTACACACTTGGCAGGAAATGCTTGATTTATGTGGAAATAGCTTAGAGAATCAGGAATACCAATTTTAGAGACCTAGGGCTTTAAACATACTCTGGCAACAGAGATGAAAGAAGTATAAAATAACATTCTTCTCCTAGTATGGTAGAAAGAACCAATATAGTAACTGAAATTTTAGGCTGTTGTTTCACTAATGACATGGGCATGATTAGTAAATCTGTTTATCTTATATGTAAATTGGAAATAATATTAATATTTAATGTTATATATTATATAATGCATATTATATATATTTATAACATATACTGATATTAACATCTAACATTAAATGTTCATGTATGGTAAAAAATGCATTATAAACAGTCTTTCCTTCTCCCTTCCAGCAAAGAGTTGAGCACCTATTGTAGACAAAGCAAAGGGGAAGACTAGGTGGTGAGGTGATGCAAAGATGACAATTTAGTAATTTTTAAATATTAGCTTATTTGGGTAGGTGTTTCTATGTGTATTTGCTGTAGTCAGAGCCTTATGTTTTTCTAACCTTATAATGTTACAGGAGGAAGAGATGGGGGCTTTGAGAGGAAAAGGATAGTGGTAATATTGGTTAGGGGTAAGATAGAGTCAAATATTTTTTTTGAATCTGGTGATTATTTTATAGGTTGGGAGTTTCAAAAAATGGTAATAAAGCTTTTATCTGATATTTTTCCTTCCAGGGAAATTGTTCACCAGTTCTGGAGCAAGGGTCAAGCCTTACATGTTGTTTTCATTATCATTTGGCTATTTACCTTAGAAATGAAATTAATAGCAGCTGGTGATCTGGATTGTAAAGACTGAGATAGTTGACTAGTTTGTGCTTTACCTGTTGTGCTCCCTTTAAACTTGCTTCCTTCATAAGTTCTTTATAGGAAACGCCATAAGAAGCAGTTTTGAAAAGCTATTTCTTGTAGGGCCATTTTCACATTATAGTTATTTTTGGTGTCCTTGATAATAATAGTTAACATTTATTGATTACATGTTATATACCAGGTACTGTGTTAACGTCTTCCATGTATTATCTCATTAAATTCTTATAACCGAACCCTAAAAGGTAGATGCCATTTTTGTCATATTTTATAGTCAAGGAAACTCTTGCCTTCTGTGAGTTATGGAAAGGTGCTTAACTTGCTTGGTCGGGTCTTAATTCTTTCCTGTAGAGGAAGAAATCAATAACATGAAGATTGAGCTGGAGAAGTATGGGATCCAGATGCCTGCCTTCAGCAAGATCGGAGGCATCCTGGCTAATGAACTCTCAGTGGATGAAGCTGCATGTAAGGAGAGAAATAATATGGGTTCAGATAGGATTGTTGCTGTCACTTCTAATAAATAATTACTGTAGTGATGATCTTGGACATTAGGAAGTCAATAGATGTAGTTTCAATTAATGCTATAGTCTTCTATGCCATTGTTATTTAGAAATAAGGGGTTAATTTTAATTAAAAGCATTTAGAAAGTGAGTGCTACATTATTTCAGTGCCATTTTGAGTTTATTTTTTATGCTATTTGGTTGATAATTAAATGTGAAGATTTCCATAAGAGAGGCTCCTTCAAGATGTCTTACGAATTTCCCTGTGAGAGTCCAAATTTAGCATCCTAAACATGGATCCCAGGCAGAGCTGTGGCTTTGTACATCATAAGGAAGAGCCTAGGCTCGTAGGAATCAGGGAGCCATTTCTCCAACCCTTGTCTTGAATTTTCTATGAAAAGGAGCCTCTTTCTGTAATAGGGGATTGCAGTGTTGTTTTGTATGTATAATGAACATCCTTTATGTAACCTCAATGTTGTATATTTTGAAATTTTTTTTAGTACATGCTGCTGTTATTGCTATTAATGAAGCTGTTGACCATAGAATCCCAGCCGACACGTTTACAGCTTTGAAAAACCCCAATGCCATGCTTGTAAATCTTGAAGAGCCCTTGGCTTCCACTTACCAGGATGTGCTTTACCAGGCTAAGCAAGACAAAATGACAAATGCTAGAAACAGGGTAAAAATGAAACATCTGTTCTTTCTATTTTATGTTCTTTCATTTGATATGACTCCATTTAAAAAATCATTTTTATTGAGGTATAACTCACAATAAAATTCACCCTCATTAAGTGTTTAGGTTGATGACTTTTGGCAAATGTATATGATCATGTAACCATCACCGAAAAGAAGTTCCCTGCTTCTCCTTTGCAGTCAGTCTACCTTCCCCAAACCCCTGCCCCTGGCACCTGACAACTACCAATCTTTCGATCACTGTAGTTTCCCTTTTCTAGAATTTCATATAAATGGAATTACACAGTAAGTCTTTTGGAATGAGACTCTTTTTTGACTTCTACTTTCTTCTTGAAATTTTGTACAAATAAAATTCTAGAGTGTGACTGTTAAAAATTAAAGGTGCTATTTTGAAAGATCTGCAAATATTAATATAGCCCTTCTCCTTTTCAAGCTGCTTTGGGATAAAATGTTCTTGTGTACTATTGTTATGAGTATATGGAAGTTAGTTGAATGATCTTGACTTGAAAAATCTGGAGCTGGGAATCTTATTTAAGACTTCTTATGAATTTACTCATCCCTTGTTGAAGTTAGTGATTGAAACATCTCAGTTCTGTGTACGTGTTTCCAGATTACGACAAAACGAAAGCAACCCCTCTCTCAGAATATTCTTCATATCTCTTATTAGAGAACAGGGATTACAACCCCCAAGATGGGTGTCAAACTGACCTGGAGGCAAGTAGCTGCTGCCATGCCCCTGCCTGCATCACCATGAAAGGCTCTGAGAACTGGTGGCCTTTATGTGCCCTGTCCCGTGCAGTTTGAGGCAAGGCTGCCAGTCCTCAGTCCCCACTGCCTCACAAGTGAGCAGGCCTGTGTCTATCCAGGACTGCCTTCTCTTGCTCAGTTTCCTGTAAGAACCCCTGTGCTGTCGTTAACAACAGATCTGCTTCTCTTTTTTCAGTTATTGTCATATAGCATTGCTTTTTGTTCTTTATCAAGGATTTTAAGGCACACCCATACTTTCTCTTGGTTCTGTTATGGTGGAGGAGGAGCACCTGAGCTAATTACACTTTTCATTCATCCTCAGACAGAGAACTCTGAGAGAGAAAGGGACGTTTATGAGGAGCTGCTCACTCAAGCTGAAATTCAAGGCAATATAAACAAAGTCAACAGTAAGTATGTTGGTGAGGCAGGCACTGAAGGGGATGTTACAGAATAATGGGAGTGTTGCTCTATTCTTGGACTTAGGGCAAGGCAGGTTCATTTCATTTTAGCTAGTGGATTTGTTTAGGTACTATTGCTTTTTACAGCCTTTTGGGCTCATACCTTTTCTGTTTAAGCTACCTTTGTCCTCAGGCAGGCCCTCACCTCACTCCTGCATTTTTTCAGTAGATTCCTGACTGGTCTTTCTGCCTACAGTTTCACTCTTTCACCCTGTGTTTAATTTTCATTTTGTCACTCTTATGCTAGGGAACCTGCATTAGTTTCTTATTACTTACCAGACAAAATGGAAATTGCTAGTGTAGTGGCATTCTTTATGCAATATTTTATGTATACAACTCTCCATTAGAAACTCATTTGCATAATTGTTTCCCATATTTATTATTTTCTTTTCATGAGTCATGCAGACTCTGGCTCTGGGTGGTATAGACCTGGGTTTTACTCTCTTGTCTTCCTTTTAATAGCTGTGTGGCCCTGGGCACCTATGGTATAGAATTGTTAGGAGGATGATAAGAGATGGTGTATATAAATTGCCTGGTATTTGGTAAGTACTAAATGAACATCATCATCATCATCATCGCTGTCATTCTCATGTCATCTCCCTACTTGTAATGCCCTCGTGCCTAATCTCTTACCTAATCCAAATTCATGATCCAGCTCAATTCTCACCTCAATGCCTAGCGCAGCTCACAGAACTTCCCTTTCACATCTTCAGCATATATAGGCTAATTTTGCACTTAGTTAAATTATGTATTATCTTGTACTGCTTCCTCTTTGTTTCTAACATCTTTATAAACTTTTTTAAAGTAGACATTATTAGCTCTACTATTTTTTTGATACCTTATAATTCCTAAGCATACAGTAGTCTCATCAAAAGAACTAAAAAGCTTATTTGTTTTTAACCAGTTAGGCCAGATTTGATCTTGTTTTACTTTAGATAGTAATAGTAATAGTGATCAGTATCTTCATTGTTCATTAGGAGGTCTGAATTTCTCACCTGAACTGGTATTCTGAATAACCAGAGAGGGTTTACAAGATTTTACCAACTCAGTATGATGTGGAGTTCTACATCCTGACCAGGATCATATATATTTCATTGCATTCTGTTTCATTTAGAATAATGGCCTCTGAATAGAGCAGTAGTTCCATTCAAGTATGGGTGATTTGTTATGCTCTATCTGTATGAATACTTAAGTTAGCAGATAAAAACCAAGTGTCTTTGTACTTAGTTCTGTGTATGAGAACAAAGTCTAGCTCATTTTGTGCTGCACAGAATGCGTAAAATACTCTTTTAGTTTTACTAAGGGATTTTTCCTACTAAGTTATTTGGAATTTTATAACCTTTATAGCTTTACCTTTTTATTTATTATTATTTTTTAAGATTTATTTTTATATATTTATTTATCCCCCCTTGCTGCTTGTGCTCTGTGTGTCCATTTGCTTTGCATTTTTCTGTGTCTGCTTGTCTCCCTTTGTTGCGTCAGCTCACCGTGTCACATGGGCCGGCTTGCCTTCACCTGGAGGCCCCGGGAATCGAACCCGGGGCCTCCCATATGGTAAACGGGAGCCCAACCAATTGAGCCACAGCTGCTTCCCTAGCTTTACCTTTTTAAAAATGTTTTTTTCACATTGTTCTCATGTAGTCATAAGGAGTAAAATGATAAAACTTTCCTCAAATAGCTTTCCATGTAGTGGGAAGGTAGACATACAAATGAATTTCAGGGCAGCTTGGTTAGAACAGGGTACCAAAGATGTATGAGGTTCAGTCATAGAATAAAGAAGGGAAGTGGAGGCTTTTGGTAGATTTTCCGAGTACATGAAACCTTCATTGAGATTCTCAGAATGAACATGAAGGTGAGGATAAGGCGGAATTCCCAAAGAGGGGACAGTCTTTTCCTAATGATAGAGAAAGTCTGAGGCAAGGGAGAGTTGTATTCTGGGAAGCTGTGGAGACTTTAGGTTCCAGGATTTATTTTAATGTAATTATGAGTAAGATGTCCTAGGGCCTGGGAACCAGCAGCAAGCCATTAGCACTGCCCTAGAAGAAAGTTGCAGGCCAAATAGTTTAAGATTAGAAAGGTTTTGTTATTAAATAGATTAAGGGGAATTTAGAGTCAAATATTTAAAGTTTAGTGAAAGTATTTAAATTGTGTTCTAAATTTTATCATCTTTGCAATACAAATGTTAGTAAATGTTCATTTAAATATTTCAATATTTAAGTGGTAAGTTTATGCTTCTGGAAGTATGATTGATTAGATTCTTTTATAAATAGATACTCTGTGATTCTGCAATGCATATCTAGAGACAGCCTGGTCATTACCTGTATTATTTGTTTATATTCTGTACCCCACTACTAGGAAAGCTTCATATTTGTCTGTTTTGTTCCCTGCTGTATTTGTAGCATATAGCAGGTACTCAGGATAATATTGTTGAAGGATCAGTCAGCTAACAGCCACATAGACCTGTGGTCCTGTCTTGAGGGACCCACTGTCTTGGTGGTTATCAGTCACTTGAAATGTAAGAAATAAACGGTCTCTAGGAGTCTACAGTTAGACCACAAATCTAGAACAGCCCCTTAAACATTTTTTCCCTTTCACCTCTTGGTTTTATTAATTGTACTCTTCCCTGTTACCCTCCTCCCTCATTTTGACACTTTATTTTTCCATGAGCTGTTGTTTTTCTTTTTAACAGTATATATTATTATAATTTTACTAATAGGAAACATTTTTAATTGGCAAGTACTGTCATGTCCCAAATATTTTGATTTTTAGTATTTTATTATTGATATTTTGCTACTTTGATAATAAAATCAGATATTTGTCTCTGAGGGAAGAAACTCTTATTTCCTCTTCTAAAAGGAGGGAAATCGAAAAATCATAAGGTATTTATGATTTCCCAGTGACTATTATTTCTGAAATCAGAAATTACCTTATTCTGACTTTCAACCTAATAATGCCTAATTTGTTTTACACTACATGAGGTACTTTCATGTATATGATTTCATTTAATCTTAAAAATAACCCTGTGAGGAAGGTATCTTTACTGTCACTTACAGATGATGGGACGTCTATGTTTTCACTGTCAGATATTATGTGACGTGAGGTTTTATGACTGGAAGTAGAAGCTTATCAAGAGGGGGTGACAGCCCTCCTACTCAGTACAGGTCAGGCCACCCTTGACGTGTGGGTACTGACCGCTGTGGATGGAGGATGTTCAGGAGAGTCCATGATGATGGGAGCCAAAATGATGCGAAGAAAAGGTAGAAAGAACTAAGGCTGTTTAGCCAGGAGTAGACTGTCACAGGGAAGAGGAGATTGGATGTATTCGGTGTGCACTCTAGGGTGGGAACTTTAAAGTTTTTTGAAAGAAAGTTGTCCAGAGATGCAGCAAATTGCTTTGGGAACTAGTTTCTGCTGTCCAGTACTCTGTAAGCATAGTCTGGGCCACTTGGCGTCTTAGAAGGAATTTAGGCATGTAGTGGTCTAGGTTGGTGGTTTGCTTATATTGCTGCCTGTATTGGTGCCAAGCTGTCTGCACCTGGACGCTTTTAAGTAGGCCTGGGTGCAGCCTAGGCATCTGTATTTAAAATCCACTGAGGGAGCCAATATGGCTCAAACGGTCGAGAGCCTGCTTCCCACATGGGAGGTCCTGGGTTCAGTCCCCATTACCTCCTAAAAACAGAAAAAAACAAACAAGAAGCAAACAAACGAAAAGGCCAACTCAGGGGAGCCAATGTATCTCAGTGGAGGTCCTGGGTTCAATCTTTGGTTCCAGTATCTTAAAAAAAAAAAAAAAAAATCCAATGAACAGCCTGGCTGGGAACTACTGGACCTGATGACTTTAAGGTTCTCCATTCCCTGGATCCTGTGCTCTGAGGTACTACGAAATAAAGGCTATCTGAATTATATTTATCAAATCCAGAATGGAGATTGGTGAGGGAAAATATTCTAGCCTGTTATGCTGGCATAGTGGTTCATTTTAAAGCTTTGGCCTTTTTTCCTCCTCAGCATACTCTGCTTTAGCAAATGTCGACCTGGCTTTAGAGCAGGGAGCCGCACTGGCATTGCTTAAGGCTCTGCAGTCACCGGCTCTGGGTCTCCGAGGACTGCAGCAACAGAATAGTGACTGGTACTTCAAGCAGCTTCTGAGTGATAAACAGCAGAAGATACAGGTAAAAATCCTCTGCGCTGAGCCTGCGAGAGTTTATGTGCATCCATCTGAATCCTGGGCTGTCATTTAAAGATATTTTTGGAGCCTTTTTTTTTTTTCTCTCTTCTTCTCTCTAGTAAAACTTTTTCTCCTGCATATAAACTAAATTTTTATATCCTTCAGCTTTGTTTTGCTTTTAGAATTGTGAATCCTCTTTAAAAAGAAACACTCCCCACTTACCCCAACCTAGCCACTCCTTCATTCCTTTCCCCCCACTAAAAAGCTTTGGGAGGAAATTTAAATTTTTTTTTACACTATTACTTCAGGAATTTCCACTTCAGAAAAACCACACCTCACTTTTTCCTCTGGTCAACACTGGAAAAGTATTTTATATGCAGTAAGAATAGACTGTGTGGGATTGTACTTTGCATTTGTGGGGTTTTTGTTGTTGTTGTTTTTTTAAATAGACAAGGGGCTTTAGTTTTCATCTAAATAAAGGCAAGTATACATTTTACAAATTCCCAGCATATGTTACCCAGACCCCAAACAGCATTAATTTGCTAATGATTGTGTAAACATTTTATCTGGGGACATTTTGATGCTTTTTATGAAATATTCTTTTAAATGTACTGGTATCTGGAAAGTCATTCTGCCCCAGGTTTGGCAAGGGCTTTTAGCTCTAGCTAGGGCTGCCACTTCGGCTCCATGAGCCTGGAGCTGTCATTTATGTCTTTGGCTCTGTCCCTTGTGACTGCTGTTGAGATTTGAGAGCTGTAAGGTCTGGAGGCATAGTCATGAGTGAATGTTTACGTGAATGTTCTTTGCTTTTCTCAGAGTGGTCAGGTTGGTCCTCTGCAGAAGGAGGAGCTACAGTCGGGAGTGGATGCTGCAAACAGTGCTGCGCAGCAGTATCAGAGAAGTAAGAGTCCTCTCAGCTGGGAGTCCACTGGAGTATTTAGCAGGAAAGGAGAGTTGTAGCTGTTTGGTCAGCAAAAGACCTGAGAGTAGCTTCTATCACTGTCACCTCCTCCATTCCAAGCCTACTAGCCATATCAATTCCCGGGTCCCTTTGGTGGCAGTAGGGTTCTTTTAGAAGTAGAAGTGGATCGAGTGTTGGTTCACTTTGGCTAGTAACCACATCTGGAGGAGGTGAGACTTGAGGGATTGGTAAGATTTGAATGGTGAAAGAAGAGACAGAAGAGTGTTCCAAATGTGGGGCACTAAAAGGAAAAGGAAGTGTGAGCGGAAGTATAAAAGGTAAAAGATGGGTTTAAGGAACAGTGGTTAGAATAAATATTTTATAGATGTTCTGAGCTGAGATGAGTAAGATAAAGGCATAGGAAAGATTGTGCAACGCCTTAAATGGCAGCCTAAGAAGCTAGTACTTTATTTGCTGGGCTCCAGAGGAAGGAGGAGATGTTTTGGTTAGAGAGTAGTGGCGGCATACAGGATGAATTGGCGTGGAAAGAAAATATGGGGGAGGAGAAGAGTTATGAGGCTTCTTTTTAAAGATGAAAGTTTTGCTTCAAACTTCATGGCTAATAGTTTATCCACAGAATATAACTTTCTTTACCAAAATTGGCATCTCCTTACCCCAGGGTTCTCTAAACCTACTGCTTTTCTGACCTCCTATTTTCTACCCAGGATTGGCAGCAGTGGCTGCAATTAATGCTGCAATCCAAAAGGGTGTTGCTGAGAAGACTGTTTTGGAACTAATGAATCCTGAAGCCCAGCTGCCCCAGGTGTATCCGTTTGCTGCTGATCTCTATCAGAAAGAACTGGCTACCTTGCAGCAACAGAGTCCTGAAGTAAGTTATTGAACCTGTCCTGTTTGTGAGCAAAATGGGGTGGAAGAGAATTTAATACTCACTTCTTAGTGTGGTTAGGTAGAACTTTCTCTCCAGAAACTTAGAGTCCTTGTGGTTTTTTTAAACTTCTAACCTCCCATTGCATTCAAAAATGTCTTTCCTCACTGTTTTCCCCTCCCCTTTTCTGTACAGCATAACCTCACCCATCCTGAGCTCTCTGTTGCAGTGGAAATGTTGTCCTCAGTGGCCCTAATCAACAGGGCGCTGGAATCAGGAGACATGAATACAGTGTGGAAACAGCTGAGCAGTTCAGTCACAGGCCTGACCAATATTGAAGAAGAAAACTGTCAGAGGTGTGTGCCCAGAGTGGGTGGAGGGAATCCCTTAGATGGCTGCTACCGCTGTGTTTTGTGCATCAACACTCCTATTTTCCTCACTGGCCTTGTGACTGACTTAGGTCACCTTTTTT
>JAQZBX010045966.1:0-20894 GCA_029593785.1 Cabassous unicinctus | reverse complement strand
GCCAGCATGGGACATGACTCCCGGGGATGAGCTTCCCTGGCAATTAGGGATTAATACCAAGTGCCAACTGGCAATATGACTGGAAAAAGACCTTGAATAAAAGGGGGAAAGGTAAAGACAAATGAGTTCATGTGGCTAAGAGACTTGAAAGAGACTCGGGAGGTCATCCCAGAGCTAACGCTTACGCACACCTCAGTAGGATCTCATAGAACATCAAAGTGGATATCATCCCTCACAGAGGGGCTCCTGAGGGCTCTGGAGACACCCAGGCACTATATAAGGGAGGATATCTCCAGAGATTGATGCCTTATCAGTGGGCTCTACTTTGGAATCTGTGCTCCTGAGAGTGACAGAGATGGACTCAAATAAGTCCTCCCTGCACATGGTCCATCAATCCCTTCTATTCAAACCTATATGTGATGCTGGAGTTTGTAGGTGTACTTTCAGAGACTGGAGCCTCTGGCCAGCCCATGTGCCAGCTGTGCCTGGAATCTCAGTGGAGCTGCAACTCCTACTCTGCTCCTCAATGGACTCACCCAAGTCACCTGGTGAGGAGACAATGATGTACAACAGCCATCCCAGGGAATGGAGAGAGCCTGCAGCTGCAGGCAGGAGAATCGCATCCACCATAACCATGGGATATAAGCCCCCTCTCACTTGGAGGTGGAGTGGACATCACCATCCCAAACTCCTCAAGATTGGGGGAAGAGCTTTGGACTAGAGTCACTTAATGGTATTCTGTTGTAGACATAATGTGATTCAAGCAAGAGAAGAAATTACAAGAGTGAGGTGGAGCCAGTGGCCATTGGATGCTTTTGGGGCAGGGAAGGGAAAAGCAGTTGTAATACAGGTGCTTTA
Organism: Cabassous unicinctus; assembly: GCA_029593785.1. Taxonomy (NCBI): domain Eukaryota; kingdom Metazoa; phylum Chordata; class Mammalia; order Cingulata; family Chlamyphoridae; genus Cabassous; species Cabassous unicinctus. The sequence continues at coordinate 20,036 of JAQZBX010045966.1, read as the reverse complement.
TCAGGACTTGGAATTATCCTGAGTAACATTACAATGATAGATATAGGGCATTTTGGATCAGCATATAACATTCAGAACTGTAGGGGAGAGTGTGGTCTACAATGTGAACTATGGTACATGCTTAGTGGCAAAGCTCCAGGATGTGTAAATCCATTGCAGGTGATGTCCCACACTAATGAAAGATGTTTATGTGGGATGTTATGGGAGGTGTGGGAGGTGGGGAACATGGGAATCCCTGTAATTTTTGTGTCACATTTATGTAATGTAAGCATCTTCTAAAATATAAAAAAAAAACACATTTTTAAACAAAATATTTTGATGGGCAAAAAATATATGCAGAAATAAAGTCAAAATGCAAATAAAATTTAGAGGCAAATATTTGCAAAAGGGACAGCCCATTAATCTAAAAGAGCTATTAAAACTGACAGAAAAAAGTTAAAAAACGATCCTTATATTAAAATATACTAAATTTTATTCCTAATACAGGAGAAGGCAAGACTGTGGGGAAAGAGACACCCTGACACATTGCTGGTGGGAATGCCTAAACAATACAAGAGTCCTGGAAGTTGACAAAGTTCAATATGCATTAATTTTTTGACCCTTTCATGAAACTATAGGAATTTAGCCTGAAACTACACCTCAAACAATATCAAAATACATGTGCATAAAATTATTTAGAGCAGAATTGTATGTGTGCAAAATACATGTACATAATTATATTTATACCAATAGGTGTGTGTGCAAACATAAAGGGGTGGTGTGAAGGGTGGACCCTGATATAGAAGGGACCTTCTGTTCCCAAATTGGTGGAGCTTGGCTCTCCCTGTATCCCAAGTCCTGTCTCCATTATTTTCTCCTGATCCCTTTGGGCTTATTAGTCATATCATGAATAAATGAACAAATGAATGAATGAGTTATTTTTTCTGTTGTTGTTGTTGTTGTGGGCACTCACATTCAAGAATGTTACTGGTAACCACTGTGGTTATTTATTATCATCATCCATGTCCTCATTCTGAGAAACTGAGTAAAGTCTGGTGATCCAAGACGGTATTTCCTATCTTATTATAGTCTTCAATATGTCTCAGCACACATCGTCATTTGTGCTGAGACAGATATGCTGAGACACCAAAAATAAAAAAATAATGTTTCTGTCAATCCAAGGCTAGGGTAAAATTTCATGAAAAGCATAACCATGTTCCTGACCCCTCTGTCTGCTGGGGTATTTGGGAACTTTCACTGTATTCCAGAACAAACAGTTAACTTCATTTCCAGAAGAAGAAATCAAAGGAAAACACATGCATCCCCGGCCCTCTACCCCATTCCTGAGTCACAGCCCATTTTCTGAGTGCTGCTTCCACCACCCTGGAACCTGAAACCAGCCCAAGCTGGCCAGACATGCAGGCCAGAGGGAAGGAGGGAGTCTGTGTCCTGCTGGCACCCTGGGGTTCCCCTAAGACATTCTCCAAGTACACCTCACCCCTGCTCACTCTCTGTCACTGTTGGTTGTCAGGCACCCACTGCCATCTGTTTTTATTTGGGCTTGCCAGGTTGACCATCTTGGGTGTCCTTGGGGTGGATGGGGCCCAACTGGGAAGTGGGATCATACTTTGTTTTTGGCATGAGTGGGATATGGGCCTGCTGGTGTTGGGGGAGGGGTGGAGCCCTGGGGGACCAGATTCAGTGGCCAGGTGTGGGGCTGGGGCTCATTGTGTTCTTTAAATTGACTTTATTTTTTTCTTTTTCTGTACAGTTCTATGAGTCCCCCCCCCACCCCCTCTGTGGCTTATTGTTTTTTTGCTAATTGTCTGTCTTCTTTAGGAGGCATAGGGAACTGAACCCAGGACCTCCCATGTGGAAGGTGAGCATCAAATTGGTTAAGCCCCACCCACCTCCCTCTCTCTCCCACTTTAGGAGCCATCCCTCCTTATAATCTGCTGGCAGTTATAAATCATGACACTGTGAACATTGGTGCTAATTCCATACTTAACTTCCTGAGGTACCACCATGCTGTCTTCCACAGCAGCAGAGGTTGCCTGTGCCATTTTAAAATCCCATGAGCAAAGAATGAGTGCTTCCATGTCTGACTCCACATCCTTTCCAATACTCATGTTTTTGTTTGAATTTTAAAAATTGGGGGACTTTTATGGACAAAGTGCATATAGAAAAATACAGAGATGTTTAACTATTTACTGATCACAGATACAGATGCTCCAAAAAAGTTCCCTGTTTGGTTGCTTTAGGATATTCTCTTGCCACTGATACCACAATTATTCCAGTCTTGTGAATACCAGCTTAGAAAGAGAGGTGTGTGGGCACTGCAACATAGTCAGTGAACAGAAAGAGGCATTGTTCCATTATAATTTTTTTTTAATCTCTCAAAAGATTTAAATCTCAGTTTGTGTAAACAATCAAGGGTTCATTTCATTTTCTGATGTATAGCAAAATATACCAGCTTTAAAACATGCATTCTTCAGCTTTCTCATATATATAATTTTTTTTGCCACTCTCTTTCAGAAGGGAGCACTGGGCATTTTTTACCCTAAGTGTTGTTACATGTACATCCATTTTAGTTGTACATTTTAGGAAGACACAAAATCATGGTATTTCAATTTTCAATTAGTTGCAAATTGTGTATTTATAAAATGAAAATCCCTCATCAAATACACTTTTCACTGTGAAAAATAAATCAGACAGACAAGTGGATCTACACAAATTTAAACAATTAAATTTGTTGTGGGTTTCAGTGTTGTACACGAATCTGTATCAAGCGCATTTGCCCTTATTTTCCCAGAGCTGTTCATTTTCCAATCTGAGTGTTTTTTAATACTTTAAATTGAAATTTTAGGATCCCCACATTTATTTTTCATTCCACATCATCTTTGACCTAGCTCTGAGCACTTATAATTCTCTGACATAGAGCTGGCAGCTTAGTCAGAAGCACCTGGAATACCAGTGGAGGAACAGTTCACAGTTAAACTTGCCATCACAGCTGTTGCTATTCACATAAGGCAGTGGCATTGGTCAAATGTTCCATAGCCTTCCCATATTCACCTTGGGATAGTAGCTCCTTTCTCAAGCTGTATTTCTTCAAGGAAGAATTTCTGAACAGCTTTGGCACCTTTCAGATTAGGTAATTTGGAAAGCCTGGCTCTCTGCTTGGCAAGTTTCTGTTTCATTCTGGGCACTCACAGCCTGTTTTTGAAATTGGGCCTTTCCATCTCTTGAAGTTGAAGTAAATACAGTACCCAGTGAGATGACCCCATGTAAGTCAGCAGAAAGGCCATTTTTCTGACCCACCATTTTCTCTTGGCTGGAGAGTGTAGCAGGCAGTGTCAATCCTGAAGGAGCCATTGGCTGCCAACCCTCTGATTATAATTTTTAAAGCAATATTATTTTTTATCTTCTGTATATGACTGCATTAGGGAGTAACCAAATTATTGGCATTATGGTAAATGAAAATAGGTGAAAAATGAAGATACATACATAGTGTTCTCATAGAATGCACAAGAGGTGCCAAAAATGGGTGAGTTAGGAAGTTCATTTTTCTGTTTTTATCTATTTGCCTAGCAACTCAGACAGGTGAGGAAGTGTCAAGATGAGTTAAACAAAATTAGCAAGCAGGTAGTCATGATAGCTTTGTGACATGTCTTTCTATTCCTTTTTTAATATCTCTAAATGAAATGTGAAATGAAAATAATTTATCTTTCATTCTTTTAAAGAGATTAGAAATGCAAAGCTATGTGGACTCCTAACATTGATGCTGACCCCTGAAAATGTTCCATTCAGCTGAGGGATACAGATCTAGTGGGAACCGCAGGATATAGCAGTCCTTGGGTCTGAAATAGGACAGAATCCCTATTGATGAGAGTACATCAGAAGGAAAATGTGATCTGTGGGGTTGGAGGAGCAGGGGACTGGGATTTGGGCAGGATGAGGGCACAGTGGGCCAGCAGCAGGCCCTGGGTTAGACCAGGCCCACTGGACCCAATGCTGTTCTGTCTCCTGACCCAGTTCCCTCTATCTCTTTAGGAACCATCCCTCTTTACATCAGGTGGTGGTTGTAAATCATGCTGCTGTGACCTTGGGAGCAGCTCCATATTTAGCTTTCTGAGGAACTGCCAAACTATCTTCCATAGTGACAGCATCAGCCTGTGCCATTTTATAATCCCATTGGTAGTGAATGACCATTCCTCTGCCTTTCTCCACATCCTCTCCTAAACTTGTGGGTATTTTCTAAATTAATTTTTTTTTTAATTTGTATGTGTTTATTGAAAAGGTACAATAAAAACAAATAGATGACACACAAACTAGATGTTTTACCAGATTGCACATACAGATGAACCAAAAAAAGTTCCCTCTATTAATTTTGTTGTGTTAGGATACTTCTTGTTCCTGGTATAAAAAATATTCCAGTCTTGTGGATGCTATCAGCTTCAAAAAGAGGTGTGGAGACATACCCTACAATATAGTCAGTGAACAGAATGACATATGGTTCAATGATAATTTTAAAAAAATCTTCTGTACATTTTTACATCAGGGACCCACCAAATGATGTGGCATCATGACAAATGAAAAGAGATTTAAAATGTAAAAGTCATTTATGTAGACATAAAAGGGTTTGTTCTCTTCTCACCAAATGCATGAGATGTGCTGACATGGGTGATTTAGCAAGCTCTTTTTCAGTTTGAAGATATTTTGCTTAGCAACTCTGGTGAGGAAAGCTGCAAGATGAATTAAACAAAATGCACAAGCAGGTAATCATAGCTGTGTGATACAGCTTTCTATTTCTTTTCAATATCTCCAAGTAAAATGTGAAAGGAGGAAAATAATTTATCTTTTATTTTCTTAATGAGAAAATGTAAATCTACATGGCTTCTTAACACTGGCACGACCACCACAAATTTTTAATTCAGCCAGGAGACACAGATCTAGTAGGAACTCCAGGATACCACCATCCTTGGATCTGAAACAGTACATGATATCTGTCAGCAACAGAAGATGGTATCCATGAGAAGGCACTTGCACTCATCTGTGTTCATTCCACACTAGAATACATCTGAGTAGATTCCAGAGTTCTTACAGATATGTGAGGAAGATCCTGGTTTTCAAATCTGTCAGGAAAATATCCCATCTTGTTTCTAAGCCCAATCTCACCCCAGGAAAAATAATCAGAGCATGATTTTTTTTCCCTCTGACGACTATAGTTTCAAGAAAGTAAGGACGAGTGCATCCCCAGCAAATCTGAGCCTCGACCCATTCCCAGATCCCTCAGTTCCTCTTGTTTGCTCCCTTTCTCCATGCACAGGCCTCTGCAGTCCTCCACCAGCCTGCATGTCCAAAATCTTTGCAAGTCCCTCCGCCATGCAAATCCCCACCCACAAAAATGAAACTGGCCCCAACAGGCCCAAGTGGGGAGACTGTGTCCCACCAGGGTGTCATCCTCGCTGGTGCCTGGTGGTCCCCCAAGACACTCTCCATGTTTCACCCCCCACCCCGACTCCAGTGGAGAAGCATGTTCTGACTGTGCTGGGAAGCACCAGTGCGAAGGAAGGGCAAGCCGAATGTCCACGACAGTTGTCGATCACCATCTGGTGGCCACATTTATGTGGGGCGGCAAAGTCTACCCTCTCGGTGACTTTGGGATGGGAGGAGTACAGATAGGGGAGCATGGGGGACTTTTCTTCAGGGTGAGTGGACATTGGTCTTTCTGAGGTTGGGGGAGGGTCTGTGTGGCTGGGGTACAGGGTTGGGTCATGCTTGCAGGACTGGGAATAGGCACCAGAGTCGGTCTTCAATGTTCCTGTGCCCAGGATGAGGGCAGTCCCCATTTCAGAGCAGGCAAACCCAACCTGATTCCTTCTCCCTCTTTAGGAACTGTATTAGTCAGCCAAAGGGGTGCTAATGTGAAATACCAAAAATGGGTTGGTCTTTATAAAGGGTATTTATTTGTGGTGGAAGTCCACAAATATCAGGCCATAAAGCGTTAAGTTTCTTCTCTCACCACAGTCCATTGCCACGTGTTAGAGCAAAACAGCTGCTGAAATTTGCCAGGGTTCAGATTTCTTGGGTTCCTCTCTTCCCAGGGCTGCATTTCTATCTGGGCTTAGCTCCTGTTTCCTCCACAAGGTCAGCTGTAGCCGATCAGGTGAATGGCTCACTTCTCTTCTCCTGGGACCTTCTTTCCAACATCAAAACTGCTTCTCAAAAACTGCTTCAAAACCTGCTCCGTCTGTCCTTTGCCTTGCCTTTTATATTTGATTCCTCACCCACCAAGGGGTGGGGCTCAACACCATAATCATAACCTAATCATGCCCAGATTAACAGATCAGTTTACAAGCATGATCCAATTATATTTTTGGAATTCATAATTACATCAAATTGGCCAACGGTTACAGGAACCATCCCAACTTAAGTCTGTTGTCAACCTTGCCCCTGGGACCATGGGAGGTACTCTGTACTTTAGCTTCCTGAGGAACCACCCAAATGTCCTCTGCAGCTATGGCCTGTTCCAGGTTAGAGTCCCATCTGCAGTGCATGAATATTCCTATGTCTGCCTCCATGTACTCCCCAACTCTTGTCATTATGTGATGTTTTAATCTTAGGTTTATAGTGGGTGTGATGTGGAGGGTTTTTGTGTGTGTGTGTTTGTGTGTGTTTTCCCCCTTACTTTTTAAAAAAGATTTATTTATATCTTTTTTATACATTTTAAACCCCTCTCCCCCCCATTTTTGTAGTTTTGTGTCCATTCATTGGACAATTCTCTGTCTGTTTCCTGCCTTCTCTTCTCATCCTTTTTGTCCTGTCTTCACTGGGATTCAATCTTGGGAACCTCTGATGTGGGAGAGAGGCATTCTGCCACCTGTGCCACCACAGTTCCTGGTTTTTGTTTTTTTTTTTGGTGTGTCTCATCTTGGCTCTCCCCTGCATTTCTCTCCTGTTATGTCATCATATTGCTGCATGGTTTGGTGGGGCCTGATAGCTCACCTGCTCATGGGGCCTGGGAACTCACCTGCTGTGTAGACTGGGGGCTCACCTGCTCACAGTGCCTGATGGCTCACCCACTCTTTGGGACTGACAGCATGCCCATGCACCTTCTATATTTTTCTTTATTTTACCAGGAGGTCCCAGGGATCAAACCCAGATCCCTCCATATGGGAAATTGATGTCCAACCATTTAAGCCACATCTGGCCCCTTTCCCCTTACTTTTAATGAATAAATGCTGCAAGCTGGATTTTCAGACTTGGTGTCTCTTGAACTCTTCAGTCCAACATTGTAGGCCTCAGTATTTCATGGAATCCTTCATGTCCTGTTGGTGCCTGTAGGCTATGTGGTCTCTATGCTGTGCTGGTCCATGCCAGATCCACTTGTCCCACTGGGCATTACCTGTGTTATATGAAAGCTGGTAGTGATGAAGAAAGTGCTGCAGCCCTAAGGCCCCTCAGCAGAAACCTACAGCCTTAGAAAAATAAGCAGCCCTTCTCCCTTTCTCCCTGGAATCCACAACTTAGGAAGATAAGTGCTTCCCTGCCCACCCCTTTCAAGTAGAATTTACAACTTTAAATAGATAATAACTCCTTTCCTCCCTAAGGCCCTCTGCTTTAGGAAGGTAAGCTGAACTCACACTTTCTGCTTTTGTAAACCCCACCTGCCTGCTTGCTTAGGAATTTCCCTGCATAAGGTCCCTATATAAACTCATGAAAGATAAAACTCGGGGCTCAGATTTTTGAGGCTGCATTCTCCTCTGGGGCCATGCATAATAAAATTTTGTTCCTCTGTCTCTCTGAGTGCATGCTTGGGTTTCTCATGCAAGTTTTTTTTTTTTTTTTCCAATGCAACATTTGGTGCATGGCCCGGGAAACCCAACTGAGCAGGCCTGTTGTTTCTCCAGCTTGGGGCTGATGGGTGCAGCCGACAGCGATATCTGAGCAATTGAGGTAGGTGCCACCAATCCTCTTAATGGGACCTCCTTCAGAGGAGTTCCCCATGGGCTGCATTCCCACACACCAGCCTGACTCAGTGGGGAGGTGAACTGAACAGTGCCAGAAGACTCTGGAAAAGTAAGGCCCCAGGTGCCAAGTCCTCAGTCAGGCCCGTCTCTGGATGGAAGGGGAGACTGATCACCTCCCATAGTCTCAAATATCAAGATCCCAAGATAGGGCAAACCTTGCAGGAGGGACTGCATAATCTCTGAGTGATTGTGTGTGTGAATGAGGATAACAGAGGATTGCCTCTCTTATTCCAGTCCGTGACTCCACGGCCTGTGATACAGAGCCTGAGTGGGCCCTAACCTATTTTCCAAGGCTACGTCATATGGCATATTGGCCCACCTGAAATGTGCCTGGGTGCCTTAGCCAAGATGAGCTGAAGTTGTCGAAAGAGATGTGGACAGGTGGGCATCTGAGTGGCCTCAGAAGAGGCAACCTCTTCCTTTGTCTGTCTTGTGCCACTGACTCAGGGTGTGGACTTTTCACTGTTAATACCTGTGGGAGGGACTGTGCAACTTCTGAGTGATTGTGTGTGTGAGTGAGGATGACACAGGCTTGCCTCTGTTATTCAGTCTGTGACTCCACAGCCTGTGCTATGGAGCCTGAGTGGGCCCTAACCTGTTTTCCATGGCTATGTCATATGGCATATTGGCCCACCTAAACTCTGCCGGGGTGCCTTAGCTGAGATGAGCTGAAGTTCTCATGAGAGATGCAGACAGGTGGGCATCTGAGTGGCCTCCAAAGAGGCAACCCCTTCTTTGGCTGTCTTGCGTGACCAACTCAGGGTATGGGCTCATCACAGTCAAAACCCACTGTCTTAGACAGAAAGCTTAAGAATTTTAAAAAGGGCTTTTCTGGAGATTATGACATCCAGATGAACCCCAGCAACCTTGAACCCTATGTGAATTAGAGAGGCCCACTTTCAATGTTGACTGGCCATCAGAAGGGACCTTAGATGTAGCCAAGGTCTGCACAATGTGGCTGGTTGTCACAGGAACTCCTGGCCATCTTGGTCAGTTTCTCTACTTTGACTCTCAGTTAGAAATGGCCCAGACTCTGCCCCCTTGGGTTTTATTCTGTGTTGGGAAAAAAAGGACAGAGCAGGATCTTAGTTGTGCAAGGAATGGGATCCTGGAAAATGGTCATTCATCAAATATCACCAGAAGAAGACCCACCACCCCCACCATAAGCTCTGGCCACTCTAGCCTCCCCCTCAAGCTTAGGAGCACAGATAGATCTCCCAGAAACACCCCCACCTTTGGTCCCTCCAGGACCATTGACCACCTCTGATAAAAGCCATGGAACCCCAATAGCAAGGAGGCTCCAGTCAGCACAACCTGTGTTATCGATGTCCCTCTGTGAGACACAGGGTCCAGCCAAGATCAGTGAGGATGGGACCATCTGACCCGGGAGGCCTAGTTTGTACTAGCAGCCCTTCACAACTACAGACCTCTTAAACTGGAAGCACCACACCCCCTCCTACTCAGAAAAGCCCCAGGCCCTTATTGATCTCATGGAATCCATTTTCCAAACCCATCATCCCACTTGGAATGACTGCCACCAACTCCTCCTGACTTTGTTTAATATAGAGGAGACGTTCTGATGAAAGCCCAAAAGTGGCTGCAGGAGCAGGCCCCTGCTGGCATCTCACACTCAGAAGATTGGGCATGAGAGGCAGTGCCAGAGGCTCAACCAAAATGGGACTTCAACACTGATCAGGGACAGGGTGCAATCCAGCAATATCAGGAAGCACTCCTTCGAGGGGACTGAGAAGGGGCAAAATGACCCACAAACATGACAAAGATGACTTTAGTCACTCAAAAGCCCAAAGAATCTCTGGGAGAATTCTATGAGCAACTTTGCAAGGCCCTCAGAATCTACACCCCTTTTGATCCAGAAGCTCCGGGGAACCAGAGAATGGTGAATGCTGCCTTTGTCGCACAGGCAGTGTTGGACATTGAGAGAAAGCTCCAGAAATTAGAAGTGTTTGTGGGAATGAACAACTCTCAATTCATTGAGGTCACCAATAAAGTGTCCATCAATTGGGATGAAATTGTGAAACAGGAGGCCAAAAAGCAAATGAAACTGGGCCCCATGAGCCCATGGTCAAAATACAGGTTGGGGGCCAACCAATGATTTTCATGGTAGACACTGGCACTGAATATTCTGTGATCACAACCCCCATCACCCCTTTTAGTGGAAAAACCACTACATCATAGGAGTGATGGGAAACCAGTCAAGCCAATGGCCTTTTTGCCAGTCAAAGACATCTCAGCTTGGTGGACACAAAGTGGCTCATGAATTTCTGTACCTGACTGAATGTCCAGTTCCTCTACTTGGTAGGGACTTCTTAACTCAACTGGGAGCCCAGATTACCTTAAAACCTGAGGGACCAGCAAGATTAAGCCTCAGGACCAGTCTCACTCTCCTCATTACTGTACCCAAAGCAAGGAATGGAGACTTCATATGGAAGAAAATTCAAGTCAGAATCCAGAAAAACTGTTGGAACTTTTCCCCCAGGTTTAGGCAGAATGAAACCTAATGGGAATGGCATGGAACCATGCACCCATCATCATCAGCCTGAAGCCTGGAGCAGTCCCGATCTGACAGAGGCAGTATCCAATCCCCTGCAAAGTGCAATTGGGCATGGTTGAATACATAGATCACCTGAGAAAAGAGGGAAACCTGATTGAGTGCCAGTCACCCTGTAACACCCCATTATTACCAGTAAAGAAACCAGACAGGACAGGATATCAACCAGTCCAGGATCTACGAGCCATCAACAATGCCACTCTCACCTTACATCAGGTTGTTACCAACCTGTATGCTTTGCTAGGAGAGCTGCTGACTGAAGCCACCTCATTCACTTGCTTGGACCTGAAATATGCCTTCTTCTGCCTTTGGCTGCCCCCCACCCCCAAGCCAGATTCTGTTTGTCTTTCAGTGGGAAGATCCCGGAACCCAGCAGAAAACTCAGCTAATCTGGATTTGTCTACCTCAAGGCTTCAAAAACTCTCCTATCCTTTTTGGGGAAGACTTGGCATCAGATCTGGTCACCTACCCCTGGGAGGACTGCAGGTGTGCTCTCTTGCAATATGTAGATGACCTCCTACTTGCCAGTGAGATGGTAGAGGGCTGCTGGAGAGGGACCCAGACTCTCCTACAACTTCTAACACAGACTGGGTAAAAAGCGTCTTGAAGAAAAGTCCAGATCTGTAAACAGCAGGTCAATTACCTGCAGTTCAGCATCACACAAGGGCACCAGACACTCAGACCAGAATGAAAGAAAGTAATCTGCACCATCCCTACCCCCACCACAGAAAGAAAACTTTGTGTGTTCCTCGGGGCTACAGAGTTCCGTCGCATCTGGATTCCTGAGTTTGCAGCCATGGCCAAATCTCTTTATGAAGTTCTGATGAGTCCAGAAAAGGAGTCCCTTACCTGGGGAGAAGCTCAATGGAGGGCCTTTCAAGTCATCAAAAGACAACTTGGCTGAGCCCCTGCCTTGGGGCTCCTGGAAGTAACTTGAAGCTTCAATCTGTTCGTGCATGAAAAGTACAAGGTGTGCTCACCTAAACAGTTGGCCCCTGTAAGAGGACCATAGCCTACATCTCCAAGCAAATGGACCCTGTAGCTGCTGGGTGGCCACCCTGTCTGAAAGCCCTAGTGACCACCACGATCTTCATCAAAGAAGCTGACAAATTAACCCTCAGACAGGATACTCATGTCATGGTGCCACATGAGGTTACTGCCCTGATGAACTCACATGGGCAAGTGTGGATATCTAACCCCTGGCTTTCACATTACCAAGGTTTACTCTGTGAAAGCCCTAGAGTAACAATAGAAATGGTGCACAGGCTAAACCCCACCACATTCTTGCTGGACAAGGAAGGGGTCCCTGAAAATGATTGTGTTGAAGTGACTGAGGAAGTTTATGCCAGTCACCCTGAACTCCAAGTCAAACCACTCCCTTCCCCCAATCAGGCACTATTTACAGATGTGAGCACTCTTGTTAAAAACAGGGAAAGACTTGCTGGATATGCAGTCACCACTGCCGAACAGGTAGTGGAAGCAGCATCTCTACCCCGAGGATGGTCTGTACAACAGGCAGATCTCTGGGCACTGGTCTGAGCCCTGCAGTTAGCCACCGGGCAGGCAGTAAACATTTACACTGACTCTAAGTATGCATTCACAACCTTTCATATCCATGGAGCAATTTATAAAGATAGGGGCCTCCTAACTGCAGGGGGAATGGGCATCAAAAACAAAGAAGAAATCCTTCAACTATTAGAAGCAATCTGGAAACTAGAGAGTCGACATCACCCACTGCTGGGGACATCACAAAGGAATGGATATGGTCACTCAAGGAAACAGGCTAGCCAAAAAATCAGCTTGGAAAGCAGCTGAAGGAACTCATGGAATATGAGTCCCAGAATCAACACTGCAGCTGTCCCTCTTAGGACAAGAAACTAATCAACTAAGCTATACCTGGGAAGAACAGGATTGGACCAAGGGAGAAGGGGGAAGCTGAAACCCCAAAGGAACTTGGCTGCTCCAGGATAAACAGATTTCCATCCTAAAAAGAGCCACTCATGCCCTCATCCAGCATTACCATCAACTCACCTACCTTAGGAAAACTGCACTAGAAGCCTTATTCGGGAGATACTACTACATAAACTGACTGGCTTCCCTCTGTGCCACCATCAGCAGCTAGTGCCAAGTCTGTGCCAAAAGCAACCCTCTGCAGGGCTCCTGAGTTCCGGCTGGCATCCAGCACATGGGTACAGCCCCTTTCAAAGATCTCACAGTAGACTTCACAGAAGTGAAACCAAGTCAGGGTTACAAATATCTGTTAGTGATGATATGCACCTTTTCAGGCTGGGTTGAAGCTTTCCCCACATGCACCGAAAAGGCAAGAGAAGTGACCAAAGTTTTACTCAAAGAAATCATTCCCCAACATGGACTGCCTCTGTCTATTGGAAGTGAAAATGGCCCAGCCTTCATGGCTGCCATAGTCCAAGAACTGGCAAAAATGTTAGGGATCAAGTAGAAACTCCATACCACTTACAGGCCTCAGAGTTCAGGGAAAGTTGAATGCATGAATCGAACCCTCAAAGCCACCCTAGCCAAATTCTGCAAGGAAACTTGTATCCCCTGGGTAGACTTACTTCCCTTAACCCTCCTCCAAGTTAGGTGCAACCCAGGACCCAAAGGCTATTCACCCTTTGAAATTCTATTTGGATGGCCACCCCTAATTATCCAGGCCTTCAAAGGAAATCTCAAGCTCTTGGGGGAGGCTAGCCAAGATTCCATCCTCCAGGAGCTGGGGAAAACTCTAGCCAAAATACATAAAACTGTCTTGTCCCAAAACTTCATCCCACTGGGACACCTGGTGCACCCCCACTGGTCAGGAGACCTAGTCTGGGTCAAAGACCAAAAAAAATCCCCTTCAGCATTGCTGGAGAGGTCCACATACTGTGATCCTTGTAATTCCAACTGCTCTTAAAGTTGCAGGCATCATCCCTTGGATCCATTTTTCCAGGGTCAAGGAGGCACACCCCAATAAAGAACAGGACAGCTGAACAGCCCAACCCACACCCGGCCACCCCTTGAGAGTGAGAGTTGCCTGGGATCCCGAAACACTGACCTTGTCAAACACCTGCTGAATGGACCCCTGCTCCTGTTGGATCCTGTGCTTACATGGCCTCCTCACCCTGGTATTCAGAGTTGAAATAGCTGCTGTAGCTCCTGCAGAGTGGACTATAGTGAATAGAGCTTTAATTGCAACACCTTATTGGTGTATAATAGGATGTTTCTGTACCTTGTCTTGCTTATCCTTTTCTTCCTTGCCCCCTCCTCCCTAGGAACCATACCCACCCCCAAAACCAATGGTGGTTTCAAATCAGCCAGACCTGGGATAACCAACCTGTGCTGAATGCCTTGATCCCCTTTTCAGTGAGAATGACCTCAGCTTCTGTAGTGTTCAATGCTTGCAGAGCAATAAGAAATGATGATACCCTTACCCCCCGGGGTTGGGTGTCAGGGTCACATCTATAGCACCTACAAAAAATACCTATGCAAAGGGCTCTCCAACAATGGGGACTTCTGCTACTCTTGGGGCCTAGTAGTTGGTGCCACCTGGGCAGGAGCCCCAACTTTCCCATATATCCTACAGAAGGCTCCCAGTCTGGCAGACTGTAAATTAGGAACCTGCAACCCCATGAAACTCACCTTATTAAACATAACCATTGGATCAGAAAATACCTTTTTAAAAGCACAAACAGGACTAAAACTAGGAATTGGAATATATGACCCAGCAGGGCCGGACCCAGGAGACCTCATACTAGTCCAACTGATCCCAGTAACCCAGCCCCCAGAGAAAACCCAAGTTAAAAATATCAGTAAAACTGCCCAGACCCTAAAAGACAAAGTCAGAACAGTGCCCCACAATGTCCTTTTGAACCAGGTTCAAAATTTCCACCAACTCCTAAATAAATCCCGGCCTGACATAGCTGCATCTGCTGGCTATGTACTTCCTCAAGTCTAACCATATTCCCCATACCTGTCCAATGGAATATAACCCTCCTGACCCATGATAGCTTTGTGACAGGAACCAGGCCCTCTTCCCAGTCCACATAACTGAACCCCCGGAATAACTGGCTAAGTGTAAAAACTTAACTATCAGCTCTCCTTTAACTATCCTCCCTTTTGGAAAGGCTAACTGTGATACCAGCTGCCCACTCAATGAGTGTAACTGATGTGCTTCAACCTCCACCATCTGGGTCTGTGGCACCAATGCCTACCAGTGCCTACCCCAGCATTGCCAGGGCATCTGTTACCTGGCTTGGCCAATACCATCATTCTCAGTGTATGGAGAAGAATTGCCTGGAGAGCTCTCCTGTGCCAAATGATCAATACAGGCAATTCCCCTACTGTTAGGACTAGCAGTAGTCAGAAGCACAGCAGTAGCAGGGGCCTCACTCACAGTCGGTCAGGAGGGCATACAAACCCTAGCGCAGGAAACATCGAATAACCTCAAAGAAATATTGGGGGCTCTCAATGGGTTGCAAGACCAGATAGCCTCATTGGCAGAAGTAATTTTACAAAACAGGTGAGGATTAGACTTGCTCACCGCAGGTTCAGGGGGAATCTGCCAGTCCCTGGGGTAAGAATGCTGTTTTAATGCAAATTCCTCAGGGATAGTTAGGGACAAGGTAGCCCTGCTAAAAGAATGAGCCAAAGACCACTTAAAGCATGCATACCAGGCATCTGCCAATGGGAACTACTTCCAGTATCTCCTTTCCTGGATTTTGCCATTCATGCCAGTAATAGCCTCAGTCTTCTGCTTAACTTTTGGGCTATGCATTCTAGGGTACCTAACACAATACTAACTACCCACCTAAACACCTTAAAACACCAAGTTATGCCTTGTCTTAAGTATCAGCCCTCAGGGAATATAGAAAAATCCCCCTGTTATCAGATGATGCCCCATAAAGAATTATAAGGAATGATGAAGAAAGTGCTGCAGCCCTAACCCCCCTCAGCAGAAACCCACAGCCTTAGAAAAATAAGCATCCCTCCTCCTTTTCTCCCTGGAATCCACAACTTAGGAAGATAAGTGCTTCCCCACCCACCCCTTTCAAGCAGAATTTACAACTTTAAGTAGATAATGACTCCTTTCTTCCCTAAGGCCCTCTGCTTTAGGAAGATAAGCTAAACTCACACTTTCTGCTTTTGTAAACCCTATCTGCCTGCTTGATTAGGAATTTGCCTGCATAAGGTCCCTATATAAACTCATGAAAGATAAAACTCAGGGCTCAGATTTTGGAGACTGGATTCTCCTCTGGGCCCATGCATAATAAAAACTTTGTTCCTCTGTCTCTCTGAGTGACTGAAGGCAACTTGTGGATCAGATCTGTGAGTCAAAGGAACACCAACAAGAGACCATCACCTAAGAAATCACCTTGGATGAGTGGAAATTACTCCAAGAACAAAAGCAATCAAATCCAGAATTCAACCACAGGAAGCTGAAATCTATTCTGACTCTGTATGCTGTGGTGATTCACAAGCCAAAGCACAGAGGCAAGGTAGAAAAGGATCACTGTGAATGTGAAAACCCCATGCCAAACAACCCATCAAGGGGCATTCCACATGAGGTGGTGATAGACTTTGGTAAAACCAAAGTTTTGGTTGGGTAAGGGGGTCTGAGGGAGCAAGATGAAGAAGAAGAGAAAAAGGGCATTCAATGGGTTGCAGCAGTCAAATCTGAATTTTGCAACATATTTGCATTCATGTATGGAGACATTTGAGTGTGTGCAAATGCACTCTCAGTCACCATGAGACTCATACACAAGTAAAAACAAATGAACTCACACAACTTGGGGCCCAATTGATGAAAAGAAGTTAGTTTTAGCTGTGAGTGCTGATGCCCTCAGACCCTCCATCTATTCATTCAGTCAAGGCCTTGGAGTTGATTGGCAGACATAGCTGCTGGAGAGGCAGCAGGACGAGACACAACAAGGCTAATGGGATTGGAGTCATGAGATTCCACATTGTGCTCACTTCAGGCAGGGGCCCAGTCACCCAGCCTGGAAGAAGTGAGGGATTGAGGAATGTGCCAGAAGGCTCACATTGATGGCTACCATGACAGGAATAGTGGCTTCTTGAGGTCTGGTGAACCAAGCCACCATTCAAATCTCTAGAGGAATATCTCTTGTCAGACCAGCCCAAGGGATCTGTGATCAAAAGGATCCTACATTCATTGCCAGCAGTCATCTGCTCCTTATATGGGTGTCCCTTGGTACTCTAAAAATGAAATGACACAGAAACTCAATCAGTTGGTCCCCTACAAACAGTGCTGAGTTCAGTGGGATGGATCTGGCTTGCACCATAGAAAGGGCACACTTCTTGCCCCATACATGGCTCCCATCACACCACACAGAAAAGGGCAGTTGAAGTGAGTCTGGGTGATACATAGGAGCTCTCCCTGAGGTACTGAAGCAAAACCAGTCCAGTCACCCATACCAGAGGGAGATTCAGAATAGTTCCCTCAGGTACCACCTGACTCTGGGTCCCCCAAGACTGCTGGCCAGCCACTGGCACCATGCCACAGCCTCACCAGCCAGGCAGTTCTGAGTACCTGGAGTGGGATGTGGAGAGATTTGTGAGCCTGAAAGTCATTCATCCAGGGCCCACATTGGAATGTGGCTGTTCATGGCATAACTTTGCCCATGTGTGATGATGATCCAGGTTGGTCCAGCTTGGTTGAGAGGGAGTGGCTTGAACTGATCCACATGCACAAGGGAAATCACCACAATGAATACCCTGAAGAAAGTAACCACCACCCACAAGTGTATCTGCTGCCATTTTCTCCTGGGAATGGCTTTGGTGCTGATGCCCTGCCATTGTCCCTGTGACCCTACCTTCACTCCTGGCCTCCTGGAATGCAATCATGTCCAGTGGCAAGATCCCATCCCAGGCAACTGAAGTTGGTGACTCTGGGATATGATAGAAAAAGACCTCCAGTTAGCTCCAGGCAAATGATGTACATGTTTATGGGAGGGATGTGGGACAGAGGAAATTGAGGTTGTGTTTTGTGAGCCCTGGATGCTCTGCTTCATCCCAGTTGAACTTGGTCTGCATTTCCTGGCCCAGACCTGCTGCTGGGGACCCAGGAAGGACCTAAGATTTCCTATGTGATGTTTCTGAGCCAGCAATGCTCAGAAATATTGGGCACTGGAGGTGGATTACCTTGAAAGTTTTCCTTCAGGAACACTTGGGAAGACCTCCTGCAAGCCTTGTCCCACTGACAGGGGACAGTATTCTGTTGTGCCTCCCTGGCTTGTGTGGCCTGTTTATGGGTCAGGGGAAATTTGATTACTTCTTTCTCAAGTATGTCATTCACCTATGGAAGTGCACAAAACACACTCAGTCCCTGTGGGGCCATCTCAGACCTCCTGTGGTGCTTGGGTGGCTTTCAGCTTCCTGAAAGTGGGAGTTGGAAACTTTCCATTGACTCAGAAATCTGAGATGGGGACAGTTTGATGTATTTATGTGTATATACAAAGCTGTGTCATTGTGTTCAGTCAACTGAAACCTCTTCATGCTTATAGAAAGCATATAGAAATTCTAGGATTTATAAAATTAAAAATTAAAACAGTAACAGCAATACTAATGGTGATGACAAACAGCCAACACAAATGCAGAATGAATAATCATATTGATAAATATACTTGAAATGGGACACTTGATTAGAGACACCGTGTGTGAATGATTCTAGATGGATCCCACTTCCCAGGGTGACCTGGAGTCCTTATGATGATGACAAATAAAATTCCAGAAAATAAACAAACTCCTGGGGACACAAAGTCAAGTAGCATTTCCTTGGACCAGTGGGTAGGAGGATTTATGTGTTAATGCCTGTATTAGTCAGCCAAAGGGGTGCTAATGCAAGATACCAGAAAATGCTTGGTCTTTATAAAGGGTATTTATTTGGGGTAGAAGTTCACAGTTACCAAGCCATAAAGTGTAAGTTTCTTCCCTCATCAAAGTCCATTGCCACGTGTTGCAGCAAGACAGCTGCTGAGGTTTGCCAGGGTTCAGGCTTCTTGTGTTTCTCTCTGGGCTTAGCTCCTCTGTTTCCTCCACAAGGTCAGCTGTAGACTACGAGGCTCTCTAGGCTTTGCTTAACTCAACAAGGCCATCTGTGAAACTGTCAGGTGAATGGCTCATCTCTATCCTGGGGCCTTCTTTCTTTCCTCATTACCAAGCTTCTCCACCTGCTCACCTCCCCAGGCTCCAGCATCAAAACCTGAATATCAGAACTACTCCCTCTGTCCATTGCCTTGCCTTTTATATTTGATACCCACACCACCAAGGAGTGGGGCTCAACACCCTACTGAAGTGACTCAGTTAATGTCCTTATCATAACTTAATCATTTCCAGATTAGCAGACCAGTTTACAAGCATAATCCAATACATATTTTTGGAATTCATAATTACATCAAACTGCCAAATGGCTACACTCCACCCTCTGAATTCTAAAAATACATTGCAATATTTAAAAAAAACTTAAGTCAGTGACAATGCAAGTTCAAAATCATATCATAATCAGTTCAAAGAAACACAGTTTGTCTTCAGGCAAAATCCCATCTACTGTAGACCTCTGAAACTTACAAAACCATTTAACTGCTTCCAATACACAAATGGAAAGACAAAGGATAAACATTTTCAATATCATAAGGAGATATTGGAATGTTAAACATGAGTCATGGATCCTCTACAGTTCAGTAAACCTGCAGGGCATCCTCCTTTCGATTTCCAAGTCTGAGAGTCATTCTTAAGATTACGGTTTCTTCTCCTTGGGACCACATGGGGATCCACCCTTTCCACAGGCTTGCCCAATGACCACTTTCTTGGTTCCACCCTCATCAAGCATCTGGGTATCAACCAAGCTCCAGACCTCACCCTCCAAGAGTGTTGGGGTGATTGCCACTACTTACCCAATCTTTGGGTTAGAGTCTTAGTCCCCCTAGTACAGTGAGGTGAAGACAACATTCCCCCTAACCTTTGGCATACAGGTTCAACACTCTCAGAGCAATGGGTTCACTGCCTGACCTTCTCTAATCCGTGGAGACAGGAGCACGCCTCTCAGACCTATGGTATGCTGACTTTAACCACCCTAATCTTTAAGGAATGTGCTCCACCTTCCCTGTACCCTGGGGTGGCAAAACCCTCCCAGAACATTGGTTAGGAACATCCACCCTCTTCAACTGCTGGCGCAAACTCACCCTCTCTGTACACTTGGATGGGGCTCTTCTCTTGGCCAAGGTGATGTCTTAATTCCAGATGGCTTTCCTCTTAAAGTTGTTTCCCGATCCAATTAAAAAATGGGTGAATGACTTGAATAGATGTTTCTCCAAAGAAGAAATATAAACGGCAAAAAAAAACACATGAAGAAATGCTCAACATCACTCATGATTAGGGAAATGCAAATCAAAACTACAATGAGATATCATTTTACACCTATCAGAATGGCCACTATTAAAAAG
>JAQZBX010045965.1:0-20898 GCA_029593785.1 Cabassous unicinctus | reverse complement strand
AGAATAATACAGACTATGTCAGCTTAATTTTAAAATCTAGAATTGCCTTTACTTGTCTGCTCATGAGAACCAATTTTTGGGATTTTACAAAAATAACAATCTCTAAAAAATAAATATAAATTAAAATTAAATTTTAAAAAATCAAAAAGTAAAAAAGTGAAAAAATAAAAATAGACAAAATTTAAATATATATGTAACTATCTCTAAGCATTTTTATTGGCTTTCAGTTTTACTAACATCTCAACCAGAGCTGTAACTAAGAGACTGCTGCTATTGTATAAATTAAAAAAAAAAAAAAAAGTGCACCTCCCTCTTTCACTGACAAATGAACAAAGGAAGGTTTGACAAGGTCCAGGCCCAGTCATAGGGCAGCGGTTATTCGGTGCCTGGGCCTGGACTGGACATGAGCCCTGACCTTTTCCCTTGGTCAGACATCTCTTCTCAACACACTGGGGGCAGACTGTCAACAGGTGGATTAATCAGAGAATTGGTAATGACCCAGGACATCTAAACATGTAAATAATGTTTTTATATCTAGGAATTATATGTAGAGAATGATCAAGACAAAGAGCATGATGCCTGCCATAAAAGACACTCCTGAAATCCAGGTTTTGAAAAGTCTGGCCCCTACCTTGGTAATTGATCAGTAAGGATGTACAGGCTTTGCACGGCATCTTCATCTGTGTCTGGCAGTGACCACCTTCTGAGCTCTCATTGAATATGTCACCGTTTTGTCATCTTTCCAAGATGATTCTTTCACATTTACTATTTTGGAAGAGGGGCAGGATAACAACATCTCTGCTTCTCACATAGATTCATGATGACAGTCACAGAAAAGATAAATCATAGTCACCCTTCCATTGTATTTTTCAGAGTATTTTTCAAAGGACTTCATAATTAATGACTAACCAAGCATTTCTAAATACTTCACGAGGAAAACTGGGCTATATTTATCAATTCAGTTTTGATACTATCTGCTAAAAATGCATAAGGTATTGAATACAATTAATATGGTTTCTAAAAGATTAATTTAATGAAGATTATATTAGTCATTATGATTCTTAGAGTTATGTTTGTCATAAAAAACAACAAATAAACAAACAAGCATTAAAGCAGATGAAAGTGAATATCATACATTCTTCCATTCCCAGAGAAAGTGAACAAATGAAAATGTGAGGGACTAATCTCTTTTATTGCTATGTTAATGCAAAGATTTTGCATCTTTCAGCTTTGGTATTTATTCTCAATAGCATTTGCCTGTAGATTTTTTTTAAATTGCAGACCAGTGGTGGCATCTATCATATTCTCGCCCTCAGTGAAACTTTATGGCCCTATGAATTTTCCCTGAATCAGACTGCTGTAAAAGTTTTTTTCTGTATTTCATAAGAAGTAACGTGCTGCCTAAAACTGCACTAAGATTTTAAAAACTTGCTAGGTAGTTTAAAGCTGCCACTTTCCAGTCCAGTAAACTTTAAAAATCCACAACCTTTCTGAGACTCGTATTCCCATCTATAAAATGGAGCAAGAAATACTTGCACTGGTTTCCTTTCTGAGATTAAGTTAGAAGGAGAAAATGAGAGTAAATGTAAAATATCTTAAAGTTGTAAAGTCCTATGTAGAATTAAGTGTAATTATTTGAATTCCATTAGACTGTACTTTGAAAAATAGTTTTGGCTTTTGCTTATTGACATCATGTATCATGCATCAAATGTAGCCAGCTAAAATATGTTTCTGCTTACCATCTTTCAAACAATCCATTTTCACCATCAAGTATTAACCCAATGAACTGCGCACCCACATTTTCCAGTTCATTGATTTCAGATACCTCATATAATCCTCCAAGGCCAGTCTTTTGAGGATCATGCATCTAGTACCAGCTATAGGTGGTCATTTGTGGCAGTCTGATGGCAGCTCCCCCTAAGTGCAGGGCAGGGATTTGGGTCTGTTTTATTCGCTGAAGCATCTCAAGTAACTAGAACAGCAACGGGTTCCTACAGTCTTTAAATAAATAGTTCCCGAATGAATGAAAGAATTTCTGCCCCATAATACAAAAAAGATCTGAGTATAAGTGGAAAATTGTAGTAAGCCATCCATGGCATGTTTTTTGAAACTACAATTCAAAGTCATTAGGTTGCTCTTTCCTCTCTTCCTTTCAACACAAGCTGTTTAATCCTGTACTTCCAGGGAAATGACAGAAGCTTTAGCTCTTTCATAAAACTCATTCATACATAGGTAGCATTCATACCTCAAGGTTTAAAAACCACTTAGTGAAGTCCAAGGCCATAAGCAGCACAATAGTTGTCCTATAATGCCTTTTCCATCTTTGAGAGCCTACACTTGTTTGTACTAGAATGATTAGAACTAAAGTATTTTAAAATCCCAGAATTATCTAAGGGAACAAACGTTTGTTGCCTAACTTTGGACATTAAGTTAAAAACAGCTTTAAATTTTCTGGAGTAATTAATAAAAGAGTAAAACTATAATTTAACCTTCCAAGCCAGTACAGGGAATTAGAAGTAGGAGTCAAAATATAAATGTAAACTAAAGCAAAGAAAGTGGAAAAGAAAATATAAAATATGGAACACATAAGAAGCTAAAAATAAAATGGTGGAATGAGTGCCCAATTATGCCATTCATCAAAATAAATTAATATGCACTGCACTTTCAGTTTAAAAGACAAAGATTGTCAAAGTGTATAAAAATCACCTTTCAATTATATCCTAATTACATGAAACAACCTAGAATTCAAGGTTATGGAAAGTTTAAAAGTAAAATAGAAATAACATTTAGCATGTATAACCATATTAACATGCAAGAATAGAATTAAAGATGAAAATAATAGGGAAAATATGTTTATAGAATAATATTTAAAGTTCTAATTAAACAGGAAATAAATGTTTTGTTGTAATAATATAACCTCATAATATTTTAAAGAAAATTTGGTTTAATCATAATTAGAAATTTACCCACTTATCATCAGAGTAGGAGGCATTCTTAAGTACATTATCATAGTTTAGATAGCTGAGAACTTGGAAGTTTTGAATTAGCACACAAGACATAAATAAGAACGCAAAAACTGTGCTTTTTAAATTTACAGAACATTTATTAATATTCCAGGAAGTTCAGCCATAACGTATTTCTCAATAATTTAAAATTTGACAGCTTAATTTAGAGTGTTTTCTCTGGCCCAAATAGAGTTAAATTATATATTATTAAAACAATAAGGAAAAGAAAAATAAAACATTACATTTGGAAATTTAAAAATACATATGTATATATGTACATATGTCTAAATTCATGGATCAAAGAAAAATTTTAATAGAATAGGAAAATATATAGAAGTGAATAATAATCAAAAGACTACAGCACATATCTTGTGAGAATTATATTTAGAAGGAAATGTATAGCTTAAAATGCTTGCACAATGAAAGAAGAAAGAATGAAAGCATAACTAAAAAATCCACAAAAGAAAACAGAATAAACTCCAAAAACTCAGAATTATAAAAAAGAGTATTAGTAATTTAGAAAATAATGGAAAAATACCAAGATTTTGCAAATAGAATCCTCAAAGCTCCAAGATGATCCTTTAAAATTACCTTAAAATATTATCTGCTATGATTGATTGCAAAAAGAGATGCAGATTTTAAAAATTAGGAATGAAAAACTGCATGTGACTCCAGATTAAGCCACTTTTAAAGAGTAAAAATGAATAAGAGAATATTATGAAAAATGTCATTTCAATAAATTCTGACAAAAAGAGCTAATTTTGAGAAAAAATGTAAAATCAGCAGTGATTCAAAAGATTTACAAAATCTGCAAAGTCTTATACATATTAAGGAAACTAAATAGTTCTGTTTTTTTTTCCCAAAAAGAAAAAAACTGCCCCAGAGCATATTACTGTTTTTGCTTTTTGGTTTTTTTTTTTTAAGGTACCGAGGGCCGGGGAATGAACCCAGGACCTCGTATGTGGGAAACCAGTGCTCACCCACTAAGCCACATCAGCTTCACTGAGTTGGTTTTTTCATTTGTTTTACTTGTTGTTTCCTTTTGTTTTTTCAGGAAGCATCAGGAACCGAACCTGGGGCCTCCCATGTGGCAGGCGATCACTCAAACGCTTGAGCCACATCTGCTCCCGGTTTTTATTTTTTTAACATGTTACATGAGCTATTCCACAGAACAGTAAATAAGGATCCCTCCTCAACTCAATTTATAAAATTATAAGTTTGGTAAGAAAATCAAACAAGGACAGTGTAAAAATGAAAAAGTATAGGGCAATAAAATATTGAATTTTAAAATATTGGCATATTCAATTCAATATAGATAGAAAAAGATATTCAACTTGAAAAAGTCATGTGTATCCCTGGAAAGGGATATCATTCATGAAAATCATCATATTAAATTAATGAAGAAGAAACTCAAAATAAGTTCAAGAAAAAATTCAATGAAATTCAAAAAGCATCATAATAAAAATTCTTAAATTAGGAATGAAAGGTAATTTTCTTAAGCTTTTAAATATTGTCTACTAAAAAACTTAAACACAATTGAAGTAATGCTAAAATGTTACAAGCCTCATCATTAAACATAAGAACAAAATAAGAATGTCTACCATGAACAACACCATCAAACAATATAAGAAAAAATAAAGAATTAAGGATTAGAAAGGTAGAAATTGATTTTTTTTTGCCTCTTAAATCCACCAATTAACAATATATGCTGGATTCAAAAGAATTCAAAGTCAATTTCACTTCTATCTACCAACAAAAAAGAGCAAGAAAATATATTGCATATATTATTCTTCCAAAAATATTTAAATGGTTAATATGGTACCTAAAATTTTATCTTATAAAGATGTGCCAAAACTTAATGGGAAATATGAAATTTGAGAAATTGCATCTAAAATTTGTATGGAAGTATAAAGGTCAAGGTCAATAATAGGCAAAACAATCCTGAAGAATGAGACAATAGTAGGGAGGCTGGGCCTATAAGATCACTAATAACAACTGCAGCAGTTTGATATTATTGATGAATTCCAGAAAGAAGTATTGGATTATGTTTGTAAACTGGTCTTTTCCTCTGTGTGTATTAAAGTGTATTGGATTCAGAGGTTTTACTTTTACTTGATTAAATAATGATTAAAGCTTTGACTGGGCAACATCAGTAGAGAATCTGCACTGCAGAGAAGGGAGGTTGGAGTTTTGATCCTGGAGCCCGGGAAGTAAACACGCAGGAGATGCAGATACATGAGGAAGGAGAGGAGTCTCCATTAAACACAGGCAGAGGCCTCAGGGAGAAAGACAGAGCTGTTTGCCTGATATCCTACAGCTGGCCTTGTGGAGAAAGCACAGCAGCTAAGCCAGGAGAGAAACAGAGCCCCAGGAAGAGAGGAACCCAAGAAGCCTGAACACTTGCAGACGTCGGCAGCCATCTTGCCCCTACATGTGGCAATAGACTTTGGTGAAGGAAGTAACTTATGCTTTATGGCCTGTACTGTAAGCTTCTACCCCAAATAAATACCCTGTATAAAAGCCAGCAGATTTCTGGTATTTTGCGTCAGCACCGCTTTGGGCTAATACAACACATACCATAACATACATACCATAAGGAAAGTAAAAGGATGTGCCACGATCAGGGAACAGAGATTCCAAATACATATAACTGAAAAAGGGCTAGTTTCCAAATATATAAAGATCTTTTTATAATCAATAAAGTAAAAGTCAAAAGCCATTAGAAGAAAATAACAAAAGACATGAATAAGCATTTGACAGGAGAGGAAAAATGAGTAATCAGTTGCCATAACAAAAATGCTTAACCACAGTAAAAGTCAAGGAAATTCTCATTAAAACTATAAGATGCCATTTCACATTTGTCAGAATCTCAGAAAGTTTGAAGTCAAACCAAAAATAAGTAAGGAAATCATTATACAATTCATTAGTTAGGAATAGCTCAGCTACTATAAGAAAGCTCTAAATGCCATTGGTTGAAAAAAGGTAAAAGTTTGTAAATGGTGCACAAACTGCTGGCTCCACTGTGTTTCAGATCCATTAAATATTTTACAATTTTCAATGTCAGGCTGCTTACTATCCTGTGGTCTAAAATGACTTCTATAGCAGCTGCCGGTATATTACCATTCTAGCCAAAAAGAAAAGGGTACAAGCGCATTTCATCATTTCCATTTAAAGGTATGACCTGGCTAGTGCAGATGTCACTTCCACTCACATTCATTAGCTAGGTCTTTGTTATGTGACTATACCTACCTGCAAGGGAAGAAGGAAAATGCAGGCTTTCCTGGGTAGTCATGAAAATCTGTCATTCTTCTCTAAAAGTTTCTAAATGCTGACTCAGTTTTTGTACTTGTCTTGATATTGACTGATAACAATATATGGACAAGCAAGGGGTTCACATTCTGTTTGTGTTTCAGTTTTAATTTCCCTAGTCACTCTTTTTTATCATAGTGTTTTTTTTTTGTTTTTTTTTTTTACGTATCAGTCCTTGAGACATTAGAAATGTCAAAAGTTGGTCATTCACTGCAGATTGTTTGAGAAGCAATGCCTTGGATTTTGTCATTGCCAATTGTGGGAACATTCTAAACTAAACATTATAAGAATCCAATTTTATTACCAACTTCCCCCCTTGGACCAGCTCATTCCCTCCAGCACATCCACTGCAAAAATCTTTGTACCAATTCACGGATACAATCAACTCTTCGTGGTTCCTCATTCTCCTCATATCCTCTCCTCTTTTGTTACCAAGATTAAACTTCAGAGTCAATCATGGTATTACTTCTTTGCAAATTCCCTCAAACTCTTGCTTCTCTCTTGCTTTAATATTGCCACTTGTCAAAATTTCAACATTAATTAAATTAAGAATTTCGTCCATTCTGTTGCTGTACTTGGACAGATGAAGACGGCTATAAAAAATTATAGAACCACTAAATCATATCTCACTTAACACTTATGATGCTGAACCGTAAGCAGAACCTGTCTGCTGCCTAGTAATCATCCTGCGTTTCCCTGATCCACATACTCTTTCAGATTCCTACATCACTATATCTCAACTGCTTTATCAAGCTTTCAGCATCTCCTGTCTCATCTTCAGCTGAAGGCCAAGCTTACTTTTCCAGACAACTGAAACAACCAAAAGGGAACTTCCATAAACTCCCACCACTGCATCTACTCACCTATGGTCGTTTGCTTGCACACACTCTCTCCCTTTCTTCCTGTAATTAGGGAAAAACTGGCCATCCTCCTACATTAGGACAATCTTTCCTTATTACATAGCAGTTGCTTGATAAAGACTTGTCAACTAGATAAATGGATTATTTCATTGAATCAATAAGCCTATGAAATAGACATTATCATTTGTACTTTAAGATGAGCCAAATGAGGTTTAAATATGTAATATCATATGGTTAACAAAAAAACTGGTCCTAAAGCCCAGGTCTTGGATCCCTTGTTTTGTGCTTTCTTTTTTTATTTTTTTTTAAAGCCATGTGCCTTTCACTACAGTTGTCTTGTGTGATTCTTGAAGGGAAGCATAAAGACAGGTAGAGACTTCTGGGCTCAGACAGCAAGTATTATTTGGAAATTTAGCCAAGCACTATGGAAAAGTAAAATTTATGAGCCCTTCCCTTTGGTTTATGCACAGAGTAGAGGAAATGTTACTTTGTGGGAAGAAAGAGAAGATGTTTTCCTTTTTTTTTTTTTTCTTTTAGGAGAGAGGGGGCAGCAAAGAGGGAGGAATCTAAAGATTTTTCAGTTCTGAAAACCGAATGACTATATCTCTTTAGTCATGTGGAAGAGTGAAGAGAGTTATAGCTCCATGTCTGCTACTCACTAGATGTGGTGTATTAAAATACATTGCATAAGCATTACCTCATTTGAACTGTGAAAAAGTTACAATAAATAATGCCAACATGTTTTTGTTTAATATATTTAACATTATTCAATTTTGCTTGTCTAATACAATCCAGGAGGTGACTATTTTGCAAAACTAGATTATAGCACTAGACTATAATCTCCATTTATGCAATTTTATTCCTTACAGGTCCAAATTTTAGAGAAAGAAGATGTGTTAAAGCTTCTGTTTCTGCTTATTTGATCATTTTCTTCGATATGAAAAGTAGAAAATGAATTCATATGTTTCTGTGTTATTTGGTATTCTGCCAAGCTTTTTCCTAATTTTTTTGGAGGAGTTTAACTTTATAGGGTTAAGGCACTGCCCTCATAAAATGCAGGTTTCTCAGTCGTTTAAATAAGGGATTGGAAATATGTGTTTAGTAGACATGGAAAGAGTAGGTTTCTCCTACTTCTACTTCTGCTTGGAAGATATATCCTCTATCTTAAAACAGTTTAACATAATGTTATTCAAAATTGTGATTAAGAATTTTCTTTTGCTAAGCAGGTGCACTCCCCATTGCTCTTTCCAAGTCATCTTAGTGTACAGGATTTTGAAATACCAAGAAATCAGCACATGTGTTTGCAGGACACACACTTATCACTAGTTGACATGAGGTTTACAGAGTGAAGGCAGTAAACATGGGCTTGCCACAACTCTCCATTGAGCTTCTTGAACACCTGATTTGGTGTCACCCAAGAATCTATGAAACGCAAGCCATAAGGAAGGATTACTAAGAATGACGTCTTGGAAAGCAGCCAACCTCCCTGCAGTAATGCCCTGTTCACTTTAATATAGCTCCACTGGACTGCATACAAGTGGAGAATGGATGACAGCAGGATGCTGAACCAGCTGCTCAGGGTAAGCTGAAGTGGGACAGATGCACATGGGCAGGGCAGGAGGAGTGCAGATGTTAAGAAGTTTGCTGAAGTGCAGCTAGACAGCACACTAAAGCACCATGGCACTGTCTAGTTGCAAACTGGTACAAACAATAGCATCCAAGAATTGATCTTGGTCCATAACTCTCAATATTAAAGTAATTTTCCCCCAAATAATATCAGGAAGCCAAAGAAAGAGACAAAGTTCATTCTTGGAATGCAGGATGGACTCTTATTTTG
This sequence comes from Cabassous unicinctus, assembly GCA_029593785.1. Classification (NCBI taxonomy): domain Eukaryota; kingdom Metazoa; phylum Chordata; class Mammalia; order Cingulata; family Chlamyphoridae; genus Cabassous; species Cabassous unicinctus. The sequence continues at coordinate 11,887 of JAQZBX010045965.1, read as the reverse complement.
ACATGCACTCCCTTAAACAGTCAACAGACAGATATCTAAATGTTTTGACTTCTTCTCTTTAAAATCAGCAGTGTTCCATATTTCCACCCTCAGAATATGTTCTTTTAGTTTCCTTTTCAGATTCTGTAAGTCAGCATGAGAAAAAGTATGGCATGAGTGAAGGCAAGGTAATAAAAAAGAAAGAACAATTAAGAAATAAAAAATCAGCACTACTTTTCTAAAATTAAGTCCTCTCCTGACAGTCTCTGTATATTTTTGGAGATTAAATTAGCCTTAAATTGGTGATAGACTTGAAATTGTTGTCTGAAAGAATGAACACAATGATAGTAGAAAAGCATACTGAAGAATGCGTATTGTTTAAAAGAAATATACTGTACGTGAAAGACCATTTATGTGGACACAGTTATCATCAATGACATTAGATCACAACTTACTGGTTAAATGACCAGTTTCTAGACTCCATGTTTGAAGCTGACTACATGATTGTGCTTTATATACTAATTTACAGCTTGCATATGTGACTAAATCTGATTCAGTGTATATATTTTGGTATTGTCCTTAGAGTCAAAATATTTCAGATATCTCCCAAGCCGTGAAATGAATAACCCCATCCATTCATTCACTTACATTTTCATTCAGTATGAATAGGACACATACAAGTTCTAAACTCTAGGAATTTGAATGTTTATTGTTTAAAGTCTACTTTATTCAGCATTGTTCAGGGATATGAAGTAGCATAATACTTGACACATGCTCAAAAAAGACCAACAATTTCATTGGGAGGTATGAACCCCATGGAAAGAAAATAATAAAAGACATTGTGCCAGAATTATCAAACGATTCATTTAGAGCAAGTAAACTTTTATAAAGGCCAGAGAGTAAATATTTTTGTGTTTCATGGGTCGTATCATCTCTGTCACAAACTACTTAACTTTGCCCTTGTAGCAAGAAAGTAGCCAGAAATAATAAACAAACTAATGATGAGACTTTGTTCCAGTAAAATTTTATTCCCCAAAACAAATGTTGGTCTGGATTTGGCCTGTGGGCTCTTAGTTTGCCAACTCCTGCTTCAGAAATAATTTCTATTGGAGCAGGAGTGGTGAGGGAAATCACAGCAGAATATCACACTTTACAGAATTTTAGCAAAATAAAATATACCCTGCACCTTCCTATTCACACTCCATGAATCCATTTGTCTTGACCCAAATTCTGCTCCCCATATCAGGTTCAACTCCATCTCTTCTGACCCAAGTCTTTCTACTTGAAGCCTTATCCTTTCCTTTGGTTTTGAGCGCAGTCCTTAGAGAAGATTTAGTACAGGTGTCCGTAACCTCTTAATTGATAACCAAAAGTTCTGTGTGCCTTAAGGCTCAGGTTTCTGTTATGTATTAGTAGGTAACAAACAAGTTTCTATACTTGAGCCTATGTGAAGTTATAAAGAAAATTAATGAGACTCAGAGTATGTGTACTAAAGAGAGTTTGCAGATTGGTTGTTATAGGAAGAATGAAAATTAGGAAAGATTCTGAGAGATGGAAGAGGGGTAACAGTACAGAAACACTTCAACACTGGCAGTTTGGAAAGTGCTTTAGAAAGTCCAGATGACTGTGCCATATCTTCGTATCTAATGAAGATATAGGCAACTTCATTAAAGAGTCTGATGATGTTATAATTAGATAATACTACCCTACATGGAAAAATTATATATTAGAGGTGCAATTAATGAATATTTCACTAACCTGAATATACTTTCCTCTTCCATAATACTCTCCATAGTCTATAATTAAACATTAAAAATTTAAGTTGGTCTTTGAGGTCTTTGAGGATTTCCAATTATAGTATAAGTATTGGAGAACTTTACCATTACCATTCCTCTTTTGGTAAATTGTTAATTAAATAACCTACAAATGATTCATTTTCAAGTACTGAATGCGTTTAAAATAAATGCAGTTGAAAAGTGTCTATTTCTAAAGTATAGCTTGAGACTATCTAGACAAGATGTTTCTAAAAGATCTTAAAATTTTCTGCATATGTCCATGTGTTCACAAATGGTGTCTCTTCTTCCTGGCACTTTCCCTTGCGTGCCACACATAACTCCCAAACTTATAATCCTTCACCTCACCTCTATCTTATTCTTCAAAGGAGTTTTCCTAGACACTCCCAAAAGGGTTCAACACAAACCATATCTGCTTGCATAGCAACCTGTGCTTACTATCTTCATTATATTTATCACATTGATTTCTAATTGTTTATGCTGCTCGACCCATTCCATTATGAGCCCTGGGAGTACAGGCACTCTTTCTCATCTCAGTAGACGCTGCCAGTGCTTATACTTAGCAGGCACTAAATGACTATTTGGAAGAACAAATGAATGCCAAGTTTCTAATTAGAAACATGCAGCTGTTATTATGAACTTATCCCAGGAGTTACAAGAAAATATTTTTTCCTTAGAGTGTTTAGTAACATCTTATGCCTCTGTCAAAGAAAGAATGCACTGGACAATGTGAAGTAGGCAAGTGTGACTTTATTCAGAGCCCTCATGGTAGAAGAACTAGAGTAGAACTCAACTCCACTGAACAAAGGACAGCAAGCTTTTAAAGGGCAGGGAGTGGTTGAGTGGAAAAAGCACTGTAATGTGTGAGTGATGTACTGAGTTTGCAATTAGGACCACTTGGTTCAGAATATTTTTCTTTGTGAGGCCAGGAGGGAGGAAGAGGGAGATAAGGAACTACTTAGTTAGGAGCCTCTCAGGTACCTGGCTAGTGTAAGTTATAGGGTGATAGGTCAGGGGCTTGGAATCAGGGAGAAGCCTGTCTAAACTTTGGATAAGTTAAAGGAAAGCTAAAGCCATCTTGGTCACCTCTCATCTTCTCATCTCATCCAATTTGTTCATGTTTGTGTTCAACTGACATGTGGAAATAATACATGGGAATCACAAACACCATTATCAATGTATGATGTGAGTAATTTCTGATCTTAGACAAAAAATGACCTGAGTTCATCACAATTATCATCACTATGGGTCTCTGAGTAAGTCACTTAGGCTTTCTAGATTTTAGTTTCCTTACCTGTAAATAGGGTGATAACAATATTCTCCATGGTTGCTCTGAGGACAGAAAAGGTCATTGACAATGGTTTTTAAATTACATCATGAAATACAAACCATCATGATTATTGCATTTCTTTTCATGTTCAACCCTAAGTATCACTAAGTAAAATATTTGCTAAAGATCTCAAGGAGAGAGATTTGCTTCAGTATTTATTTAGATTATTGTTTCTTTATAGACTGCGATAACTTCTGACACCAACCGCAAATACTGTATCACTTCGATCACCAGCTACAGTACAATTCAATTCTGCTTCTACCCAGAGTGAGGCAAGACTCCACAGGTTCAGTGCAACCTTCCACAAGATTGTTTTTCAGGTACCTGGTTGCAAGTTCTGGGGCTTAGGACCCCTGCACTTTTCTGACCAACTGGCCACACATTCAAGGGTTCCCACCATTTATTCAGGTTCAATAATTCAGTAGAACAACTCACACAACTCACTGAAAGCACTACACATATGATTAAATTTTTATTATTGCGAAAAAAGATAAAAATAAGAATTTAAAAGAAAAGATGCATCGGACGAGAACTGGAAGGCTCTCAAATGCAAGCTTCTGTGTTCTTCCACTTGAAGTCAGAATGGGTCACCCATCTAGCAGAAGTAAAATCACTTAATTGAGTCCCTCCCCGATCCACCCAGTGCTAATACAGTGATGCCAGGATTTCTAGAAAAGAAAGTTTATTAGCAAGGGTAAGCCCATCAGTGACTGGAGGACAGTGATTTCCTCAGGTCAGTCTCTGCAAGCTGAAAGCTGTGCTGACTTTTATGTAGTTTTGTGGAGGCTGGTTTAGTAAAATGTGGTAGATAGAGTGAGATTACACCGGGTAGGAGGTGGGTTTTAGCTGAACGTGTACTGTTTCAAAACATGCTTGGTCATCTATTTCATGTAAGAAAATGGCAGTGCAATAGTGGCTGTGGGCATGATCTTACTATTATAATGAAGCAAAGGTAAATTTTAGGTCAAACTTCTCTTAACTGTGAGTGTACTAGTGGCCAGAACCAGGAAATTATGCTTTACAGTGCAAGACAATAGCAAGATCTAACTTGGATCTTGTGTTTAGATTATCCAATAGTCTCATTAGTATACATAAGGTGAGATAAGTTTCTTATTAATAAACATAAAGGGGATAGGGTTTTAAAACTAAGAAAATGGAAACGTCAATAAATTAGTAGAAAAGGTTACTTCTGCCAGGGGTTAGTGAAATGGCAGCTTCACAAGGATTTATATATTCTCAATCATGGAAGCACATCCAAGCTTAGAATATCCAGAGTTTATATGGGGTCCCACTATGTAAGCATGATTGGTGAAATCAGTGCAAGTGGTTGAGCTCAGTCTCTAACACTCGTCCCTTCCCAGAGGGCCATGCCCAAATGTTATGACTCAAATTCCCATCACAGGGTGGGTCTTCCTGGTACAGCCAGTCCCTCACCTTACAACTGCTCTTTGTAACTGCTGACTCAGGGTGCAGGCTGGCTCCTCCCTGAGTCATCTCTTAGCACTAGCATAGAATTTAAGGTGCTAAGAGGCCTGCTATGAATTACAAAAGGTATTCCTATGGCAGGCAATTCCAAGGATATAGTGGTTACCTGCCAGGAACAGGGGGCAAAGACCAGCCTAATTCTTTATTATACTACAGTTTCCACTAATTAACTATTTGCTCATCATTCTTATCTTAACTCTCCCTACTAGATATTATAAATGCTACAATGGCTAAACATTTCCCTAGCCTTATGCATTTCTGCTTTTGGAACTTCTAAGGACAAATGGAGAATTGAAGCATAAATCAATTTGACTTTTGAACTAAACAGACCTAGGGAATACACATGGTTTCTTTAGTTTTCACAGAAAAGGATTGGTCTTTCGATAGAGATGTATTAAATAATCAGTGTGCAAGGAGCATATTTACCAGTGATTGGATATGCACAACAGGACTCTTCTTCCTAGCATTCACTTGACCAGCTGAATAATGATTCTGTCTTTCTCTTGCTTGATAGAAGTATGGCTATGCCTCTAGCTGTTTAACTCTGCATATCCTCTATCTGTGAAAGACAGTTTTGTCTCCAGAATTTTAACTCCCTTTTACAATGTTTGCAGGAACTTGCAGTGCAGGAATGAATCTTTAAAGAGACTTATTGACACATTCACCACCCATTCTATTTAATAAAATGTAACAGTGGAGTGTTTCGAAAGCCACATTTGTTCTTCAGATGAGAATAAAAACAGTTTATTTCTAAAAGCAGATGGCTTGAATGGAAGAAGCAGTTGCCTAAACTCTTCACATAAGATCTAATGCAGAACTGTTGTAGAGAATTTTTTCAATCACCTTTCTTGATTTCAACTTCCAACACTTGGAAATGATAATGCAAAGGAGGTATTTCAAAGAGTGAGGTCAAATCCCATCATTGGACAACATTTCACCCCACAATAAATCAATGACACTGTCACAAATAACCCTAGTAAAAAGTAATAAACACTTATCCTGTCTCTAGAAGTGGGTCTTCTAATTTCCTGTATCTTTACAAATCACAGAGAAGTGGAGTTTGAACTGCAGAAGCAAGGAAGAACAGAAAATGCATTCCAGGCCAAGGCCCTGTGACAAATTCTGAGACTCTTATGGAGTGATCAAAACCTCCTTGAAAGATTGCATTGACACTGGACCCACCTCTTAAACAGTGTAGTTTCCAAGTGGGAAGCTTACTAAAAACATGTCCCTAGTTTATGAAGGCCAATTCCAGCCTTTTCTAAGTTTCTAGACCCAACCTCTAACTGTAATCAACTTGGATGCTGGATGGAACCTCTAACAAATTTAATAGCTTCTCTTCCAATCTGCTTGATCTATAATTGGAAATGCAATGAATAAAACAAGGGCACATGATCAAAGCTCTGTGGTAATTGAGGCAGAGAGGGTCAACTTTTAGACAGTGAGCTCAGGAAAGACCTATTTGCAGATGTGACATTTGAGTTGTAAAAGATGACTATGCTAAGTCTTGCAGACAGCCTGGGTAAAGGTCCTGAGGCCATAGATAGTTTGCTTTGTGTCTAGTATACACTTAGAGAAAGGACAGGTGCAGTGAAGTTGAAGAGTGATCAAGTAGGCACCCAATATCCTGGCATTATCGGATGGCTCTGGGTTCTGGTCTTCTAGGTTTTTGGCTTATGTCACATAAAAGAATTTAAGGACACAACACAGGGTAGGCAAGGGACTAAATAGTTTATTAAGAAACAAGAAAATGAGAAAAGGACATAGTCCAAGGCATGGACCACAGATATACTGCAGAATGAGAGGTGCGAGTGGGGCCCCAGCTCAGGGCTTTTTAAAGTCTTTCCGCGCCCCCTTCATAATATTAGGGGAAGGAACCCAGATGTTTGCTGTTCTGATTGGCTGCCCCACCTGTCAGATTTCCGGGGCCAATGGTGAGGCATTTTGAGGATCTCCAGGGCTTTCCCTTGACACCAAATGGTATTCTTGTTCCAAATGAGAGTCTCATTCCAAATGAGATTCTCAGGGCCAAGGTCTCGCGGGATCTTTTCAGCAGCCTTCCTCTCCGGAGGTTTCTGGGTGAGGTCTCACGGCAATGCGGTCTGTCGGCCATGTAGTCTGTCGGCCATGTGGTCTGCCAGGCCTCAGCCACCTTCCCCCTTTCACTGTACTAACCTGACTCACTGGACACTTGAGGTCATGAAAACCAGAAAGGTTATCATCTGAAAGGGACTTCCACTGAGGAAGAAGACAGCAACATCAAGCATTTGAAAGCCAGACTGTCAAATCATAAAGGATAGATATAATTTTTTAAAAAATCTGTCACTGTATTAAATCATATTTTGGCTAATTCACCCCCTTTTATTCCTGAGAGAGATCTTTCTGTTGCATCTCATTAAAATCTACCCTGTTCACTTCTAAACTTCCAATCTCATGTTTGAATCCCGTGTTTCAAAGTTCTTCTCCTCCCTTTTTTTTCCTTTGGTAAGCTATCATTCCTCCATAATGTCTGGAGTAGGGAGGTAAGAGAGGGGAAAAGGCTGTTCTTTATTTCCTCTTTTTTATTGCTGCACTTGGGCTTAGGCCCTTACTTGCGGACTCTCCCTTGTTCTCTGCGGACGCAGCTGACCATTGGCCTCTGTGGGGCAGGTGCCATCTTGCCGGCTCCTACATGCTGAGTATGACATTTCTTTGGAGGCTTCATAGGCCCTTGCCACTGCCTAGGTCTCTGACCTTAGAGCTCTGACACTACTAAGACTAATTTTTACCAACACTGACAGTCTTGCTGTCAACCTCTTGCTGCTGTGATCCTCCTGTCTAGAGTGATACACTTTCAGATGGGGACCTGCAAGCTATCCCAGACTCAGTACCATGCTTGTAACCTGGAGGAATCCTCCACATCCTTGCCATGTCTAGAGTGGGCGTGCAGGCTCCTGAATTGCCAGCACAGCCTTCTCTCTAAGTGATTTTTCCCAGGTGAGAAAGGCACGGAGGCAGGTCAGAAAGTTAACTGTTTTGGATTGACTTGTGTCCTCCAAAAAGAAACACAAATGCTTGACATCCAGCCCTAGCTGGCTACCTGTGTGCACTCACAACATGTTCAAGTCCTAATTCCCATTCCTATGAATGTCAACTTGTTTGTAAATAGGATATTTGATGGTGTTACTAGTTAGGTGAGTCCAAACTGGATTAGGGTAGACCATAATCCAGGATGACTGGTGTCCTTTTAAGTTAACAGAATTTGGACACAATGAGTAGAGGAACAGAGTCACAGAGATACAGCCATTTGGTAGAGGCAGAGATTGAGTTATGCTGCCACAAACCAAGGACTACTGTGGATTGCCTGCTACCCACCAGAGACCCAGGAAGAGGCATAGAACAGATTCTCCCATTTAAGCAGAAATATGGTCCTGTTGACTCCTTGATTTTGCACTTGTAGCTTCCAGAACAGTGAGACAACAAATTTCTGTTTCTTAAACCAACTAGTCTGTGGTGCTTTGATACAGCTTCCCTGACAAACTAAGACACTGACTGAAAATATATCCAACCAAGAAACAGAATGCCAATTTCCCTTATCGCAGGTAACCTTGGTGATTATCTTGGAGAGTCCCCCATTGTATTTTTGAGGAATTTGATGCCTCTGACAAGAAGCAAAACACGCTCCATAAGACCTTTGAGAACTATTGACCATGGTATTTTTCTCAGCCTTCTAATAATGTGCATTGGGAAAGGAATGAAGGGATGACTTTTTTTTTTTTTTTTTGATATTTGTTGGCTCTGACAAAACTGACAAAAGTCAAGGGTAAAGTTGAATTTAACATTCAATTATACTTATAAAATAAAGATTGCCTCTAAATCTGGTGGTTAGGAGTATTATGGGCTTTGGAATAACTGACCTGTGTTGTTGTAATAACAATCCTAGATTTGGTTTTACTATATGTATCTGCTTGGACAGGTTAAGTTAATTTTTTAATCTGTAAAACTGGGGAAAATAATATCTATCTCATTGGGTTATTATGAAAAGTAGATAACTTAATCCCTCTAAAGTATTTATACGAACACTGGTGCATAGTAAGGACTCGGTGAGTCTTAGCTATATTATTAAGTCCTCTAATAATGACTTTATGATCAGTCTGACAACTAAATGAAAAGCAGATGGGAGGTGGGGATAACAGGGTAAGGATAGAAACAGAGAGAAACTTAATGCAGAGAGTGGAGCAGATCAAGTGAAAATTCACAGGAATCTGGAATAGTACAAGGTAGACGTGGTGAGAAGGAATCATTTTCATTATGTGTTTCCGGGCAAAGTAGTCAGGATTGACTGAAGAATTCTTCATGGGGCTTGAGATAAAAACTGAAATGAAGAATTGCTATGAGGTTTACAGCCTAAGAATGTAGGAATGCCAGTAGGTATTTAAGACAATGTGGTTATATGAAATCAGAAAAATTAAAAGAAATAAAATTATAAGGAAAGAAAGGAGGAAACCAAATTGCCATACAAAGTAGTATTCAGAGACTCCACCGTAAACTATTAGAAATTTAGCACATGATTTGGATATAAAATCTTTATGGAAAAAAAATAGTATTTGTCATAGGCAGAAAAATATTTTCCCAAAGATGTCCACATCCTAATCCCAGGACCCTTGATTATATTACCTTACATGGTAAAAGAGACTTTGCAGATATGATGAAAGTTAAGGACCTTGAGATTGAGAGATTATCCTCGTGGGCTCCATGTATCTTAAGATTCCTTAAAACCTGACAACCTTTCCCAGCTGGCTCAGAAAGAGATGCAATGCTGGTGTTTGGGGGAGTGCCAGGGAGATGGAAGTATGAGAAGGATTAGATGGTTCCATTGTTGGTTTGAGATGTAGGGCTCTGTATGTTAGGTCTGGAGAGAGGTCTCTAAAAAGCTAAGGGTGGCTCACTAACAACCAGCAAAGAAACGGAGACCTCAGTCTTAAAGCTACAAGGACCTGACTTCTGACATCTGAATAATCAAGGAAATGGATGATCCCCTAGAGCCTGCAGAAAGCAGCACGGGCTGCTGAGTCCATGAGACGCTTGTCAGAGGGATCTTGATAAATCATGGGGAAAGTGGGAAAAGTAAAGGGTTTTTGTTGAAAGTCCAAGGATATGTTTGGAAAGATATACTAAAATTATATTTAGAAATATATTTAGAAGTACCTTGTACTCATTTTCAGATTTAAGGTACAGAAAAATTACTGACCAGTGGTGAAGTGGTAAGGAGAAAGAGAAGCTGGGTGGAAGGAAATTGCAAAAAGAAAAAAAAAAATTAAATAAAAAAAAAAAACCTTTGCAAAAAAGAGAAAAAAAAGAAAGAAAGAAAGAAAAACAGACCAATGGAGAATTGAGAAGGATCTGGATAAGGACAGTAGCTGGTGAAAAACATACTTTCCAGAGGCTTGGAGTCAATAGCCACCTTAAACCTAGTGATCCAAGAATAAGATCTGTTGTTCAGAACCCATTATCCTTCTGGCCAACTAGGTAAAACAGAGCAAAACAAAAAACAACTCACACAAGTGAAACTTTTAAAATCAAGAGAGAAACATTGGTATAACGAAACAAAGATTTTCATTCCATGCAATAATCTTGACAAATGATTCTTTTTCATTTTCTTTTTTATATTTAGATCTTTAATAAGAGTTGCCTATAGTTTATTAAAATATAATTTTAAAAAGATTTGTTTACATCTTTACATGAGGGAAAACATTATTAAGCGAAAAGAAATGTGTTCAATTTCTTTTGCTAAACATTCTCAAAACTACATAAAGCGGTGGTGAGCATTAAATGAGGTAATATCTAACACAGTGTAGGGCAAGATATTGTCATTCAGCCAATGTTAGTTTTCTGTTTCCTTTTTCCTTATCATCCATATTCAGTGTTTATTGAAAATAAAATTATACTTGACATTCAGAAATTGTTTCCTCTTTTTTTAATAATATGAAGGCAAAGTTAAGATAAAAAGTGCCTACAGAAAATTCGCAGTACACATCCTACAAGAAGGACAAGAAAATAAGCCTTCAATTAGATAAAACTGCTTCCTTTTCACAGAACTGTATTATTAAATATTCAGGATTATGTGCATTAGTGAGGACGTAAACTCAAAGACAACTTTTTGCAGGGCTTCTGACAGTAACTAACCATTAGAGAAACATTAAATGAAAGGGGAAAACAATTCAAGAAATGCACCAATTCGAAAAACTCAAAGGTACTGCTGTAGATGGCACATTTTGGGAACGGAAGACAAAAGCGAGTCAGAAAGAAAAAATCATTTGTAGACAAAGTGACCACTGCCCGTTGATTGAGAGATCATGCTTTATATCATTTGAACTGCTGAAAAGGAAGAAGATAGTTATTTTTTTTAAAATTTATTTTAGCAACTTAATATAAAGAAAAGGACACCAAAGCTGACCCAGAAATGACTAAGATATTTAGTTGCAGAAGATATGACCAGCATAGAACTAAAGCCAGATAAGGAACACTTAAAATTTGGATACAGAAGAGATGAGTGGAGTAACTCACTTACTTGCCACTTTCTGAATCCTTTGGGAGTCATATCTTCCTCTAGCAATATTTGACACCTCCATTCAGTTTTAGAATAATCTTATTTTCTTCAGCATGATCTGGGTTTATGACAACTTCCATATTTTCTCAGCAGAGGCATTTATTGGATACAATGCTTATGATAAATTCTCTCAAGACTTATGCTATAAAAACAGTAATAGCAACACCAAAAAAAAAAAAATATATAACCATTCTTCAGTCCTCATTTTACAAATTCTAAATATGTAAATATTGTCTACCAAATGCTTTGTGTTCTGTAAAATGTATTAAAAGTAAATCAATAAAGCAAAATACCATTTGTTTTTCATCTCACAGAGCTGTGATTAAGCAAGGTTGGCATTCATGTATATGAATACATGGGAGATTTTTCTCTTGCATTCAATTTGAAACATTTGGTGGTCCTGCCACTTAGACTCATGCCACATTCATCTTTAAAGAGGGACCTAGAGAAATGAAGGAATTGTCTGGATGATTTATGCAAATACCCATTTTTGTCTGAATTGTATTAATGTTAGTAAGCATGACTTAATGATAAGGTCCTCAGGTTTGGCATTAAATATATATGGATATAAATTCAGTTTATGCCCCTTAACCTCTTTAATGTTCAATTCTCCTCTATATATTGGGATTATAATAATTACTGTGATGATTAAATGAGATAAAGCATGGAAAACCCTTTCCATATTGCCAGAAGCAGTAATTGTTCAGCAAA